>LPNX010168079.1:222640-256471 GCA_001517045.1 Pseudotsuga menziesii
ACTAAGTACAGCTAGAGTAGAGTATGTCGCAGCTTGTTCAATTAGTTATGACATTGTATGGCTAAGGAAGCTATTATATGATTTATTTGATCTCTAGTTGGATGCTACTTGTATACATTGTGACAATGTTGTGCCCCTGCTCAATAGCCTTTAAAAACATATTTCATCAAACAAAATCCCATTTTGTTTTGATGAAATGTTCAAATTTTAAAGGGACAAATCCAATGCATTTCCAGCTACTGAAAGGGTGGCCTTCGTTGAGCTACTGATTCTGTGAAATTCCATATTTTTAAACAACCTTTGTGAACTATGTTACATTAGCGAAATCACTACTATGAAGTTATTATTTTGGGTGGATGAGTATTAATGATTCTTACATATATTTTGGTTAGCCTAGTCTTGCATCTTATACAAAGCATTACAAATCTATTTTATTGATTGATTTCGTTACTATAACTATTTACAAGCTCACGATATTGCAATAGTTGATGTTGGTATGGTTTGGCACATTATTATCGATTTTATTTGTGATTTGATTAATGATTATCAATGGTCGGTTCGCTATGACTTTGGTAAAAACCTAGAGCACGAAAGCCAAATGTTTTACATGCCATATCCGCCATATCCTAAGTTCACAAACCATGGTTGATATTACCACAAATGTTCATGCTGATCATTATTATATGGTATGAATTGCAAAGTCTAGTTCGACGTGATGGTTTGTAATTATGTTCTATTGTCAGCCACCTTTGAAGGGTAAGTCGAATCTATGGTAGGGGGATATGTATTATGGTTCATCATCAGATCAATTTATGTCGTAGCCTCCATCCTGATCCACCTGTTGCGAAATAGATATGCTATCATGACACTAGTACTGAACCCTGTCCATCACGTTTAAGTCTCGGTACTTATCTTCCATCGTGGCTGCCTGTCAATGGAACACTTGTTCTGTGTATAGCGAAGGGCCTCATATCATTAATGCCAGTTAAATAATGATAACATGAGTTATATGGAGTCTTTGACCGTCATTCCTCATTAATCGATTACCTCTCTGAGCAATAATGATTTCGTTTATGACGAACTTGCAGGGGTATAGTATGTGTTTATGCATGGCTTATTCGGCTTATCACAAGGTGAAATTTCATTACCTATTCTTGCTTAGTCTTTACCCGGAGTGCTCGTTCTCTAATTTGATGTCTGGTGCCGAGCTGTGGTATTTGTTTTGTGTGCGGTTACATGCCTTGACGCAGTCAGTGATGGCGCCAGTAGTAAGGGTTGAGCCCTGCAAAATGACATTGCTAGATTCGAACCCTCAGCTGTCGGAAAAGGTTCAGGCTATTGGGTGGATTCCGTTCATAAGTAAATTTTCTGATTTGAACCCCGAAGACACAAGGGTTTTCGCTCTCTCCCTGGTTGATTTTCAGGCTGAAGTAGGTGACCTTCGTTTTCGGGTAGACGAGCGATCAGTGGTGGTAGCCACTGGTCTATCACTGACCGGTGAGAGATGGTTTAAATACAAGAAGATGGACATTATTGAGTGGCACCAGTTGCTAAAGAACCCTGGTCAAGAAGTATCATTTCGTAGTGGAGTAGCTCATAAGTACTTCAAAAAGGAGTGGCGTCTTGTTCTCGACTTGATCCACAGATACCTGACTTGTGAAGGCCGCTTGTCTTCAGCGTATGTCTATCATCTCAGGCTCATGTCTGCATTTATAGGTTTTCCTTTGAACTTACCTTATTATCTGTTGCAAAGTCTGTTTAAGATGTCTGCTACCATTAAAAAGGGTCCTAAGAATGTTAGCCATAGTCTCTTTCACCATGGCTTAGTCCGCATGTTAAT
Source organism: Pseudotsuga menziesii (assembly GCA_001517045.1). Lineage (NCBI taxonomy): Eukaryota > Viridiplantae > Streptophyta > Pinopsida > Pinales > Pinaceae > Pseudotsuga > Pseudotsuga menziesii. The sequence continues at coordinate 224,481 of LPNX010168079.1, forward strand.
TGATAAGGAGCTTCAGAATTCAAGTCGGTCCTGGGATGAGTTCGTCGAGTCCAATGGCTTTTCCTCTTTCTGCCATTGCCAGTTTGAAAACCCTGAGGATTGCAACAAGCATAAAGGACCTAGTCCAGTGTCAGTCCCTTCTTCATGTAAACCCCTGTCTAACCCTGGCTGTATGAGTCCTCAACCTTGCAAAGATCCTGTGTCTAACCCACCGGGAAGCGTTGATACTCCTCTGGTTTCTAAGCGTGTGAGGAGGTCTACATCTCTGTTACCGATCACGCCACAAAACAATACAGATAAAATTAGCAATCATGGATGAAACGGACCGAAAGCCAAGTTGGTAGGTAGGTTCACCAGGAGCATGGTAAAAGGTAATTCTGTCAAAACCCCCGTGACTGATAATGTTCAGATTGAGACTGTGGTTTTAGATGATGAAGGAACAGATTTTCAACCGCCTGTTAATGATAATGATGTCCAGCCTGAGTTCGTTTCGAACCTTGTTGATGAGAGTCGTCCCGTGATTGGCAAAGACACTCCTGTGTGTGAAAGAGACGCCTGAGAGGAGCATGTTATTGATCGTCCATTTAAAGCGAAGTCTGTAAAGACAAGCTCGCCTGTTCTTCATGAATTCAGGGATATGATGCATCCTCTGTTCATTAAGTGTCTTTTAGACAAAATACGTAAGATGGAAGAAAGGATGAATGAAGTTGTAGCCAATCGTGAGTCGATGGAGGCCGATAATCTGAAGTTAAAAGAGAAAGTGGATTTGAGTGACAAGCATCTTGTACGTCTGAAAAACCATAAAAACAAACTGATTAGAAGAGTTCTTAAGTTACAGAGTGAGAATGATAAGAATGAGGAACAGCTTCAGGAGCTTAATGCTCAGGTTGCGCTTATGCAGTTTAGGGGGCAATCGCTGAGTCAGTCGAGTGGTGTGAATATCCAAGTTTTCAATGCACCTATAAAATTGTGATGTCTTTGGGTATATTTACTATCAGTTTCATTTTTTGAAGTTTTGATGGATTGACGATCAGGTTACCTCTGTACATGTATTGATTTGTTTTATTTCTGTTTACTATATAGCATTTGGCATTTCGATTTCTATTTGTGTGTTGATATTATTATTTGTTGTCTGGTTTATTGCAGGCGATGTGGTTGCTATTCGTGTTCTGATGACTGTCTATTTTTGGATGATCCCCGACATGATCGGAAACAAAATGACTATCGGACTTTCCAGGTGTTGTTTCGTTGTTGAGACTCTCGATTTATATGGATCGAATCTTACCATTTCTTGGCGTTTTCAATTATGTAGAAAAATGACATGTTTTACTTGTCATTTTTAAGGGAAATTGGTTAGATGGTTCGATCTTGGCTATCTCTAGTTTTTAGGACTGTTTGTTTTTGAATATTACATGTATTTAAGGAGAGATATCTGGTGGGAGAAGAGGTCGATAGTTTGGGGGAACAGAGATAACAAGACTGCGGTTTGATATTTTGTAACTGGAGACAGCTTCCTGTCAGCAGATACAATCTTAAATTGGTGATAAATTATATATATGTTTACGATTTTATGCTTAACACATGTGTATGCTATCCTTAGTCTTGTTACCGTTTTTCTATATTATGCATGTTTGTCATAATCTCTTTTATGAAATTGTGCAAATGTATTATGTTTTGGCTATTGACTTGTGCTGATATTGATCTGTTAATTAATACCATGTTGTAAATTGGTGACTGCCATCGTTATATACATGGTTTACCTGTCTATTGCATAATCTTTGGTGATTTCTATATTTATTTCGAACATCTTCGAGATTATTGATAGTCCTGTTAGCAGACCTGATTTTCAGTATCCATATTGCTCCTGATCAGGGTAGTACGTAGATTAGGATATTTTGTTTTTATTTTTCTATTTATTATCTTGTTAAAAAATCTATTGGAAACAGATGTTTATATTCATGTTATATACTGGTTATTATTTTCATTATTGATTATGTACAGATGTAAATAATGTATTTTTGTTAATAATCAAGCTTGTTAACAGTTATTTATTTTTCTATATTTATAAACTGATTTAACTTAGTTGATTAAAACTGTAATTAATAACATTTATTAATTTGTACAGACATAGATACATACCTGATAAATAACCAGTAGTGTTAGATCTATATATTAGATTTTTATGCAGTTAAACCTTCAGGCTAACAAAGCCTTTAAACCTGTCGGGAACAACCATCCCAAACAGCTTGGAGCCTTCCTTAAGGATCCCAGTCTGGGTTGTCTCCCCCGTTGCGTGCATAGTCATCTACGCCCGTCAACAATGGCGCTAGAAGGAGGGCCTTCTTAAGCTAATGGCTGATGAAAACAATCCTGTAGACAAAGTTAATCAGCCTATCACCCCTCAAATACAGTCAACTGCACAACCACGCTCTCACCGTTCATCACGAGTGAATGAAACCCCAGTGAGCGATTCTGTTAAGAATCTAATTTCTTAGTTGAACTCTCCCGGTATTCTCCAACCTGAAGAAATTGACCAGGTCGAACAAGCCATAAATGAATCTTAGAGAATTTTAACTAGGGCTTATTCGAATCTCACTGGGTGCTAGCCCACTGAATTACCTCTTCCGCAGATCACTCGTCCTCGCACTCGTCATCCTGAACCTGCTTCGGGACAACAAGAGCAGTCTTTAGGTGCCATTCCTGATCTTCAAATACAACAATCTCTAACAGGCATCAATCAGCCTTCCTCTTCTTCAGGACCATCAGCTTCAGGAGGGGCTGGTCAACCACCATCACCACCCCATTCACCTCCTCACATTCATCAAACACTGCCTTCATCGCCTCCAACTCCAAGAAACATGGCAGGTGCAAACCCCCTAAACCCCAATGCTAATATGCCATGGCTAGCTCAGGATGCAGTGGCTGTCCCAGGCGTTCAACACCCTTTACCTAAACATCCTGAGAAATTACTGCCTAAGTTCAACCCTGAGTTGAAAGAGCCAGCGGAATATCATGTCAAGAAGTTTATGTTGGCAGTTCGACTCCTGGATGTTGAACATGAAGATGTGGTCTGTCGGCTTTTCCCTTATACATTTGAGGGAAAGGAATCGACATGGTACTTTTCACTTACAGCTGATTCCATTACCAGCTGGAACGAATTCGACCTTGCTTTCATGAACAAGTTTGGAGATGACAAGACTCCAGCTGCCTTGGTATTAGAATTGTCTAGAATTCACATGGAAACCAAGGAAAAGGTCAAAGATTTCAACCAGCAATTCCTTACTCTAAGAAATAGGATCCATGCTGCTTCACGACCAGCTGAGGATGTCACCGTTGAATTTTACACTTCAGCCTTGCCTGTGTCAATGGCAATGTTTGTCAGACAAAAGGCCAAACTTACCCTTGTTCAAAACTTTGAAGAAGCAATTAAGGTTGAGAAAGATATGTCTACCATAAAGACAAATCCTAGAGTAGACACAGATGCTGCATCTTCTTCTCGTAAGAAGACTGACAGTCCTACCAAGAACACAAACCCTGAGAAAAAAGGTCAGGATTCATTAGAACTAGATAGCCTACAGAGAGTTATTAAAAAACTGTCTAATGAAATCATTGATTTAAAGAAAGGCACTTCTGAAAACACTCCTCCAAAAGAACCACCTAGACAACCTTTCAGAAGGCCATTCCCGAATACAGCTCCTAGAAAAACTCCACCGTCTGAAGCTAATAGTGTTGAAGAAATTAACAGTTTCCTCAAGCTGTTAGTTTCAGTTCTAGAAACATCTGAAAACGAAACTCAATCTTCAGGACAGAGTTCTGAAGGCACCCAAGATAAAGATAATGACACAGAAGATAAACCTCCTCAAGTTATCAGCTATTTCTGGGATACTTCAGAATTGACTGATGACAAAGATGTAGGTGTTGTCAATGTAAACCAGCATCAGTATAACACTAGAAGCAAGAAAGATCAGCCCTCAGGGGAACCTTCTACAACTGCTACAGATAATAGTTTAGCTGCACAAACAAAAACTCATCCTGCAAATAGTAAATCTGCACCCTCTCTTGATCTAGAATATGATCTGATTGAATATTTAAAGAAAATCAGGGCCAATATCTCCATCTATGAACTACTTAAGTTACCAGTGATTAGGGATAAAATGATGCAAGGGGTGTCTCCAAGCAAAAGTGGAAAAACTCCTTCAAGTCAAAACAACCCTGCTAACACTAAAGATAACCCAACAAAATCTTCAGTCAATGCATCATCCATAGGCAAGAAATCTGATTCTTCAACTCCGCCTTTTTTACTTACGTTTGAAATATGCAATCGTAAAGTACATAACTGCATGATAGACTCAGGGGCCTCCAAGAATGTGATGCCATACTGTGTATGTAAAAAACTTAATGATGTCCCTATGCCTTGTGATACAAGTATTGTACAGCTTGATCATTCAAACATGAAAGTGATAGGTAAGTTGAAAGAGGTGCTGATAAGGTTAGCTTCGAATCCCCAAGTCCATCTTATTATTGATATAATCGTAGCAGACATCCCAGAAGCATATGGTCTATTTCTCAGTAGAGATTGGTCTGAGAAACTGAAGGGATATTTTGCTACTGATTGGTCACACTTATGGATATCTCATAATGGTCGCCCGAATAAAATCAGAATTGATCGGGAACGCTACATGAAACATACCGTCACCGAATTGGATGATTCGAATGAACCGGTATTATTCACCGATACCATAATGGGAAACTATATGGACAACAGTCTGAAATTCGCCATTTTTTGCAAATTACAGATGAGATTCCAGCCCCAAACGCGGCACACTTAGATCTGAACAATGGACTTTGGTCTTTATATTTCGACAGATCTAAGTCAAAAGAAGGGGCTCGTGCAGGTTGCTTGCTGATAGACCCCTATGGGAAAAGATATTTCATTGCCTGCAGGTTAGAATTCGAATGCACCAACAACATGGCTGAATACGAAGCTCTGATTCAAGGGCTGAAAAAAGCAATTGACCTGGGAGCCAAAGTTTTGGTAGTGTTAGGGGACTCTGAGATAATTGTCAGACAGGTACGTAACACCATACACTACATTGTTGGGCACCTGAGAAACTATCAGGTAGAGGTATGGGATTTACTATTAGCATTTGAAGCATTTAACATAAGTTCCATCCCTCGTTATCTAAATCAGGAAGCTGATCTTTTAGCTAATGTTGCTTCAAGATTAATTCCATCCGAAAGAATGCTTAATGATTCCTTCTTGGTTGAATTGCTTTTCAGGCCCTCTATACCTGACAACATAGCAAATTGGAGAGTCTTCGACAATGATGAGCAGTTGATCGATTTTCTGACTTTGAAGGATACTTTTAAGGATGCGGTCATTGACGAAATGACTCATGATGAGGATCTATATAATTTTGTGGTAATCCATAAGCCTTGCTCAATTCAGGAATCTCTCAATCGGGTTAGTGCTCTTCCCAGATCAGTAATCAAACTTGAGAAATTCTATGACTTAAAGGATAAATTTAAAGCTGCAAGGAATTGTAAAACTAATAGCTCCATCATGCAATCTGACATTGTAAATCTAGGAACTGAGCACAACCCTCAATGTGTAAATCTGGGCAGTACATGTACTGCCCAGGAAAAAACAGCCTTCATTAAACTCTTCAATGAGTTCAAAGACATATTTGCATGGACGTATGACGACTTGAAAACGTTTGACCCTAATATAATGCAACATGTCATTCCTATGAAACCAGAGGCTAATCCTTTTCAACAAAAATTGAGGAAAATGCATCCCATCCTAGAACCAGCTGTCAAGAAGGAGTTGAATAAACTCCTTGCCGCCATAATAATTTTCCCGGTTCGCCATGCACAGTGGGTAGCAAATCTTGTACCCATGAGAAAGAAAAATGGTGACATCAGGTTATGTGTCGATTTCTGAAACCTGAATAAGGTTTTAGATAAGGACAATTATCCTGTTCCTCCAATGGAGAAAATCTTGCAACAGGTCTCCGGATCTGAAATGTTTTCACTTCTAGATGGTTTCTCAGGGTACAATCAAGTGTTGGTATCCAAATCTGACCAGTTGAAAACAACTTTTAGGACTCCTTGGGGAACCTATGCATATAGGAAGATGCCATTTGGTCTCATAAATGCCGGAGCAACATTTCAGAGGGCAATGGATATCGCCTTCAGAGGTCTGATCGGTAAGTTTGTTGTTATTTATCTTGATGATATTACCGTCTTTTCAAAAAACAGAACTGATCATTCAACTCATATCAGGAGAGTTTTTGAGCGTTGCAGGAAGTATGGGATTTCTCTAAATCCTAAGAAATCTATCTTTTCAGTCACAGAAGGTAAGTTGCTGGGTTTTGTTGTTTCTAAACAAGGCATCAATATTGACCCAGAACGTACCCGTGCTATATCACAGATTTCGATGCCTCACTCAAAAAAGTCTATGCAGTCGTTTCTTGGAAAGATAAATTTTGTTTCTAGATTTATTCCTGGGTTCACGAAAATTGTTAGGCCGCTTCAGAAAATGATCAAAAAAGATGCTGATTTTAAATGGTCTACTGATGAGAAGCAACCTTTTCATGACATCTTAAAAGCTATTGCTGAAGCTCCTACTCTAACTAGCCCAGATTTTTCCAAACCTTTCATTTTGTATACGTTTTCTTCTGATTCTTCTTATGCTGTTGTTCTGACACAGAAAAACCAGGAAAATAATGAAGCTCCTATCGCTTTTACGAGTTCTGGTTTGAACGGTGTAGAATTAAATTACCCAAAAGTAGACAAGCAAGATTTCGCTGTTTTCAAATCTGTTAAACATTTCAGCCCTTACTTGCTGAAGTCCCACACCAAATTCGTTGTACCATATTCTGCAGTTAGAAATCTCTTGGTACAGAAGGATCTTGGTGAAAAACGAGCACATTGGGTCACAACACTTCAAGAATATGACCTGGAAATAAAACCTTTAAAGATTGTCAGGGGACAAGGACTTTGCAAGCTAGTAGCTGGGTCTGCAGACAGTTCTGAACCAGATCTGCACTTCTTTAGCGAACCTTCTTTATTTGAAAGGGAAGTTTTTCCGATCTCCACTCCCCCTGATTCTTGGTATGACAATATTAAGTTCTTCTTATTGCATAGGAACGCCCCTGAACATTTAGACCCACGTCATAAGAGGGATTTGAGATTGAAATCTGCATCTTATCATCTTATTGATAACATTTTGTTTAGAAATAATTTCGAAGGAGTTCTCCTTCGTTGTCTAGAAAGACATGAGGTTGATAATGTGTTATCTCAACTACATGCAGGACCAGCCGGAGGACACTTTAGCGGAGAAACCACTGCACATAAGATACTTAAAGCTGGCTACTACTGGCCCACTCTGTTCAAATACGCATATGCTTTCGCCAGGAAGTGCCAAGAGTGTCAGAGAGCAGGAGGTAGACTGAAGAAGGCAGCGTTACCCCTCCCGCTGGTTATTATCAAAGTCCCATTTCAGCAATGGGGTCTGTATATTGTTGTCCCAATCACACCAGCTTCTTCACAGCAACATAAATACATTTTGACAGCCACAAAGTACTTCACCAGATGGGTTGAAGCCATCCCTTTGCGAGTAGTTAATTCAGAATAGGTGATATCTTTCCTTGATTCTTTTATTATCACCCGATTCGATGTTCCTGAATCTCTGATTTTTGACAATGCAACTTATTTCTCCTCTGTTAAATTAACTGAATATGCATTGGAAAAGGGAATAAAATTAAAGTATTCAGCTAATTATTATCCCCAGGGTAATGGGTTAGCTAAATATTCTAATAAAAATTTAATCAAGATTCTGAAACGTACGGTGGTAAATCATCACAGGAATTGGCATAACGCCTTACCAAATGCCTTGTGGGCTGACAGAGTGACTCCCAAAGCTGCTATAGGAAACTATCCCTTTTTCCTGGTATATGGCAAGGAAGCTATTTTGCCTCCTCATTTGTTCTTACCCTCTTTACAGCTTTCCCAGTCAGTGCAGGAGACACCATGTTCTGCCATGGAGCATCGAATCAACACCTTGCATAAACTGGAGGAAGATAGGGAGTTGGCTAGGAAAAAGTTTGAAAAACACCAGCATACCATGAAGCGTTGGTTTGACCTCAGAAAGTCAGTCAGTCGGGATTTGGAAGTAGGTGACTTAGTCCTGAAATGGGACAAGGAACATGAAGATAAAGGAAAACATACGAAGTTCCAATGCCTGTGGCCGGGACCATTTATTATTACAGAAAAACTTGGTCCTAGCACTTTCAGGTTGCAAACATTGGAAGGTGACATTGAAAACCTTCCAGTAAATGGTCACCTGATTAAGAGATATTTTTGCTGATCCCCCTCAAGGGATTATCCTGTATATACCTGTGTGGTGTGCTTGCTTGATGGATTTTATTTCGTTTTCTTTTTTATTTATTTGTTGTTTTATTTGTGAGTTGTGAACCTGATAAATTTATCAAACCTCAAGCTGATGACTGATTTCAAGCTCTGTAATTGATCTGTAAATCGTGCATGAAGACATCACTATCCTAGAAACTGTCATTCTGCTTTACTTCTTGAACAGAGAATGGTGTTTTCATCGTTCTAGATTTTACCAGAAAGTCTTAAACCATGTTAATATTAATTAATTATATCAGTCTCTGCAAATATTTTCCCAAAGGGATTAAGGCAGTACTTGGTAAGGTTATCTATTTAAATATTTTACACCATCCCTTCTCGTAAAGAGGATCAGATTTGCCTCCCTATCTGCTAAGATAATCTCATTTGGGATTAACAATAATTATGTTCTCGACAAGAATGGACTGGAACATTTGCAAAAACAATATGAAGGACAGAAGGTCTCATAACGAGCCGATCTGCTCAAGATCATAGGTTTGCATCCAGTAACATTGTCGTCTCCGGTCACCAAGCCTCGGCAATGACCCTTGGACAGAAAACTCTGAGGGGTGAAAGGTCTCATCACCAGCCGGTTCATTTTACTGTAATGCAAACTGGTGACTGACATGGTTACTATCTGGTTACCAATCCTGAGCCATGGCCTTCATGAGTAATAAAATTAAAAGAAGATAATGGTGACAGTTCACCCCGACCAGAATTGTATATTTATAACTAGCAGATGGGATACTAGCGTTCTGTGGGTTTCGGAGCAACCCTGTCGAGGCTATGGACGCCTGATGGCAGCAGGGCCATGCTTGTGGTATTGAGATTTTATTCTTTAAGACTAAGCCATTTTACTGTTTTACTCTTTAAGGACTGATTTTTGTTAGAAACCTGATGTTTATCAAATGAATGACTGAAACTGTAATTTTCTGGTAATTTTTAGAACTGTGAAATACTTGAATCTGTTTGAGATGTTAAAATAGTGTTCTCTGTACGATGGCCCATATTAAGGATTTTATTTCTTTGCTCGCATGATTTCAGGTCAAAGAACAGAGATAAATGTCCCTCCCAGCAAGTCGCCATCTGTTGTGCCCCTTCTCAACAGCCTTTAAAAACATATTTCATCAAACAAAATCCCATTTTGTTTTGATGAAATGTTCAAATTTTAAAGGGACAAATCCAATCAATTTCTAGCTACTGAAAGGGTGGCCTTCGTTGAGCTACTGATTCTGTGAAATTCCATATTTTTAAACAACCTTTGTGAACTATGTTACATTAGCGAAATCACTACTATGAAGTTATTATTTTGGGTGGATGAGTATTAATGATTCTTACATCTGTTTTGGTCAGCCTAGTCTTGCATCTTATCCAAAGCATTACAAATCTATTTTATTGATTGATTTCATTACTATAACTTATTACAAGCTCACGATATTGCAATAGTTTATGTTGGTATGGTTTGGCACATTATTATCGATTTTATTTGTGAGTTGATTAATGATTATCAATGGTCGGTTCGCTATGACTTTGGTAAAAACCTAGAGCACGAAAGCCAAATGTTTTACGTGCCATATCCACCATATCCTAAGTTCACAAACCATGGTTGATATTACCACAAATGTTCATGTTGATCATTATTATATGGTCTGAATTGCAAAGTCTAGTTCGACGTGATGGTTTGTAATTATGTTCTATTGTCAGCCACCTTTGAAGGGTAAGTCGAATCTATGGTAGGGGGATATGTATTATGGTTCATCGTCAGATTAATTTATGTCGTAGCCTCCATCCTGATCCAACTATTGTGAAATCGATATGCTATCATGACACTAGTACTGAACCCTGTCCATCACGTTTAAGTCTTGGTACTTATCTTCCATCGTGGCTGCCTGTCAATGGAACACTTGTTCTGTGTGCATCGAAGGGCCTCATATCATTAATTCCAGTTAAATAATGATAACATGAGTTATCTGGAGTCTTCGACCATCATTCCTCATTAATCGATTACCTCTCTGAGCGATAATGCTTTCATTTATGCCGAACTTGCAGGGGTATAGTCTGTGTTTATGCATGGCTTATTCGGCTTATCACAAGGTGAAATTTCATTACCTGTTCTTGCTCAGTCTTTACCCGGAGTGCTCATTCTCTAATTTGTTTTTTGGTGCCAAGCTGTGGTATTTGTTTTGTGTGCGGTTACATGCCTTGACGCAGTCAGTGATGGCGCCAGTAGTAAGGTTTGAGCTCTGCGAAATGACATTGCTGGATTCGAACCCTCAGCTGTCGGCAAAGGTTCAGGCTATTGGGTGGATGTCGTTCATAAGTAAATTCTCTGATTCGAACCCTGAAGTCACAAGGGTTTTCACTCTCTCCCTGGTTGATTTTCAGGCTGAAGTAGGTGACCTTCGTTTTCAGGTAGATGAGCGATCAGTGGCGGTAGCCACTGGTCTGTCACTGACCGGTGAGAGATGGTTTAAATACAAGAAGATGGACATTACTGAGTGGCGCCAGTTGCTAAAGAACCCTGGTCAAGAAGTATCATTTCACAGTGGAGTAGCTCGTAAGTACTTCAAAAAGGAGTGGCGTCCTGTTCTCGACTTGATCCACAGATACCTGACTTGTGAAGGCCGCTTGTCTTCAGCGTATGTCTATCATCTCAGGCTCATGTCTGCATTTATAGGTTTTCCTTTGAACTTACCTTATTATCTGTTGCAAAGTCTGTTTAAGATGTCTGCTGCCATTAAAAAGGGTCCTAAGAATGTTAGCCATAGTCTCTTTCACCATGGCTTAGTTCGCATGTTAATTGATAAGGAGCTTTAGAAGTCAAGTCGGTCCTGGGATGAGTTTGTCGAGTCCAATGGCTTCTCCTCTTTCTGCCATTGCCAGTTTGAAAACCTTGAGGATTGCAACAAGCATAAAGGACCTAGTCCAGTGTCAGTCCCTTCTTCACGTAAACCCCTGTCTAACCCTGGCTGTATGAGTCCTCAACCTTACAAAGATCCCATGTCTAAGCCATCGGGAAGCGTTGATACTCCTCTGGTTTCTAAGCGTGTGAGGAGGTCGGCATCTCTGTCACCGATCACGCCACAAAACAATACAGATAAAATTTGCAATCGTGGACGAAACGGACCAAAATCCAAGTTGGTAGGTAGGTTCACCAGGAGCATGGTAAAAGGTAATTTTGTCAAAACCCCCGTGACTAATAATGTTAGGATTGAGACTGTGGTTTTAGATGATGAAGGAACAGATTTTCAACCGCCTGTTAATGATAATGATGTTTAGCCCGATTTCCTTTCGAACCTTGTTGATGAGAGTCCTCCCGTGATTGGCAAAGACACTCCTGTGTGTGAAAGAGATGCTCGAGAGGAGCATGTTATTGATCGTCCATTTAAAGTGAAGTCTGTAGAGACAAGCTCGCCTGTTCTTCGTGAAGTCAGGGATATGATGCATCCTCTGTTCATTAAGTGTCTTTTAGACAAAATACGTAAGATGGTAGAAAGGATGAATGAAGTTGTAGCCAATCGTGAGTCGATGGAGGCCGATAATATGAAGTTAAAAGAGAAAGTGGATTTGAGTGACAAGCATCTCGTACATCTGAAAAACCATAAGAACAAACTGATTAGAAGAGTTCTTAAGTTACAGAGCGAGAATGATAAGAATGAGGAATAGCTTCGGGAGCTTAATGCTCAGGTTGCGCTTATGCAGTTTAGGAGGCAATCGCTGAGTCAGTCGAGTGGTGTGAATATCCAAGTTTTCAATGCGCCTGTAAAATTGTGATGTCTTTGGGTATATTTACTATCAGTTTCATTTTTTGAAGTTTTGATGGATTGACGATCAGGTTACCTCTGTACAGGTATTGATTTGTTTTATTTCTGTTTACTATATAGCATTTGGCATTTCGATTTCTATTTGTGTGTTGATATTATTATTTGTTATCTGGTTTATTGTAGGCGATGTGGTTGCTGTTCGTATTCTGATGACTGTCTATTTTTGGATGATTCCCCACATGATCGGAAACAAAATGACTATCGGACTTTCCAGGTGTTGTTTCGTTGTTGAGACTCTCGATTTATATGGATCGAATCTTACCATTTCTTGGCGTTTTCACTTATGTGGAAAAATGACATGTTTTACTTGTCATTTTTAAGGGAAATTGGTTAGATGGTTCGATCTTGGCTATCTCTAGTTTTTAGGACTGTTTGTTTTTGAATATTACATGTATTTAAGGAGAGATAGCCGGTGGGAGAAGAGGTCAATAGTTTGGGGGGACAGAGATAACAAGACTGCGGTTTGATCTTTTGTAACTGGAGACAGCTTCCTGTCAGCAGATACAATCTTAAACTGGTGATAAATTATATACATGTTTACGGTTTTATGCTTAACACATGTGTATGCTATCCTTAGTCTTGTTACCATTTTTCTATATTGTGCATGTTTGTCATAATCTCTTTTATGAAATTGTGCAAATTTATTATGTTTTGGCTATTGAGTTGTGTTGATATTGATCTGTTAATTAATACCATGTTGTAAATTGGTGACTGCCATCGTTATATACGTGGTTTACCTGTCTATTGCATAATCTTTGGTGATTTCTAAATTTATTTCGAACATCTTTGAGATTATTGATAGTCCTGTTAGCAGACCTGATTTTTAGTATCCATATTGCTCCTGATCAGGATAGTACGTAGATTAGGATATTTTGTTTTTATTTTTCTATTTATTATCTTGTTAACAAATCTATTGGAAACAGATGTTTATATTCATGTTATATACTGGTTATTATTTTCATTATTGATTATGTACAGATGTGAATAATGTATTTTTGTTAATAATCAAGCTTGTTAATAGTTATTTATTTTTCTATATTTATAAACTAATTTAACTTAGTTGATTAAAACCGTAATTAATAACATTTATTAATTTGTACAGACATAGATACATACCTGATAAATAACCAGTAGTGTTAGATCTATCTATTAGATTTTTATGCAGTTAAACCTTCAGGCTAACAGAGCCTTTAAACCTGTCGGGAACAACCATCCCAAACAGCTTGGAGCCTGCCTTAAGGATCCTGGTCTGGGTTGTCTCCCCCGTTGCGTGCATAGTCATCTACGCTCATCAACAGACAACCAGAGTTGTGTGAAGTTGTCAGAGAATCTAGTGTTATGACAAGTCAAAGCATATCGAGATCAAGTATCACTATATCAGGGATATGGTGCAAAGGGGAGCAGTGAAGCTCCAGTATGTTGCGACGGATGATCAGATAGCTGATGTGATGATGAAGCCATTGGCTAGGGTGAAGTTTGAGTACTTCAAGGAGAAGCTTGGTGTTATCCAGATCGATGTTCCCTCTAAATGGAAGTGATGAGTCCGTGAGCCATTTTGAAATGGGAGAGGATTAAGTTCCTTCCATGGTCAGATGTAAGGGCTAAGCCATTCTGTCATGGTGAGGGGATTTAGGTTCCTTCCATGTCAGATATGAGTGCTATTGCCATTCTGGGAATGGAAGTGCCTAGTTAGTTACCAGGAAAACTCAGTCTAGGACTGAGAAGCCATTTTGATGTAAGAGAGGGATGTGTTCCCACTTGATCAGACGTAAGGGCTGAACCATTTTGTCATGGCTAAAGGATTAGGTTCCTCCCATGTCAGATGTGAGTGTTGGCCATTTTGACGAGTAGGTCAGATGTAAGGGCAACTGCCATTCTAAGAATGGAGGCACCTGGTCAGTTACCAGGTAGCTCAGTCTAGGACTAGGGGCCATTCTGATGCGATGGTAGGATTAGTTCCTCCATGATTAGATGTGAGTGCATGCCCTTTTGATGCGGTGCTTTCGATCATGGTTGGATATAAGTGCACAGCCCTTTCGATGCAGTGCTTTTGAGCATGGTCGATTGTAAGTGCTGAGCCTTTTCGATTCGGTGCTTTCGAGCATGGTCGGCTATAAGTGTTGAGCCTTTCTGATGCGGTGTCTCTAGACATGGTCAGATGTAAGTGCAGAGCCCTTCCGATGCGGTGTGCTTGCACATGGTCGGATATAAGTGCTGAGGCATTCTGGTGCAATGTGTTTACACATGGTCAGATGTGAGTGCTGGGCCTTTCTAAAAGGATGAGGTTAGATGTGAGTGTTGGGCATGTGTTTCTGACTGGATGAGGTCAGATGTAAGAGCCAGGTGGGCCATTCTGACTTAAGTGTCATATATAAGCGCTGGTGAATACCTACATGAAGGGTAGGCCTACATGATTGACTCTGTAGAACTTCATGTGACGAGAATAATTGAGATAGAACCATTCTGAGATAGGCATTTGATGATGATCCAGACTTGATGACAATCCATATCAAGTGATGATCTAGATGTGATGATGATCCAGACTTGATGACGATCCAAATCAAGTGATGATCCAGATGTGATGATGATCCAGACTTGATGACGATCTAGATCAAGTGAGGATCCAGGTGTGATGATGATCCAGACTTGATGATGATCTAGATCAAGTAAGGATCCATGCGTGATGATGATCCAGTAGTCGTGATGATGTAGATATCGTGATGAAAAATACTTGAAGAAGAAGATGACTTGAAGACGAAGAAGACTCAAAGACTCAAAGACTCGAAGACTCAAAGATGAAGAAGACGAAGAAGAATCAAAGACGAAGAAGACTTGAATACTAACAAGACTTGAAGATGAAGATGACGAGATGATCCAGTTGAGACAAAGAATAAGACCAGTGCTTAAAATTGTGTCGAAAGAATACCTTCCTAGTTAAGAGGGAGTGTTGATGTATTTGTAACTTCGGAATGTATTCATTTATGTATCTTATGTCTTGTACCCCGATGTTTATTCTGGGATGTGTTTGTAATGTAATTGAGTCATGATGTCATGCCCTGATGTTCCGATTGGGAGGATCTATAATGTAAACAAGTCATGTCAAGTCATTGTGGGTAACACTCCTATTGTCTAAGGGTTAAAGTCCCCGCAGTTATGGGGCAGTAGGGTTATTAGACTGACCTAGTGAAGTTGGCCCTAGTATGGTTTTAGTCATGCCGGGGAGCAGTATAAATAGAGAGGTGATCTCTCTATTTAACACACATCTCATACACACTCAAGTATAGCGCATAGTTGAGGAAGGAGAAGACACTAGGGCTAGATAGAAAGAAGGTTACTATTTTCGGGAGAGCATCTTACTGTTTTGGGATTTTCTATTTTGGTGTTGATTCTATCTCTGAAGGAAAGTTGTGGGGTTTTCTCTATTTATGGTTTCCCCGAGCAAAAACACTGTGTTCATCGTCTCTTGTGTTTGATTGTTGTACTTGTTATTCTCTCAGTTAAAGATCCTAATAATGCTAGCTTAATGTTGAGAAACTAACAATTTACTCATTATTAAGGTGATCTCTAATGTTATTATATTTTTTGTGGGGTTTCATGACTGTTGTCTTTATTCCTATGTCTTTTCTTGTTTTGGTTTTAATAAAATTTTCTTAAAAGCCTTTTATTTCTTGGTTTTGTGAATTGTAGAAAAAATAGTTTTTCTTTGAAATACATTGTGTCCACAATGCTGATTGCATATTTCGGAAATCCTTTGTCTAGTTTTTTTTAAGGTTTTGAACTTATTTTTTCTGAAACCCATAACCCACAATATAGATTGCGGATGTCAAAAAATTTTACATTTGAATTTTACCCTTTCCGCAACCCGCAACCCCTAATGCGGATTGCATATTTTAGAAATACTTTGTCAATAAAATTTGATTTCTCGGTTCCACATTTTCGCAACCTGGAATGCAAATTGCATATTTAAGAAATCCTTTGTCAATAAAATTTGATTTCTCGGTTCCACATTTTTGCAACCCGCAATGCAGATTGCGGAAATTGGAAATAAAAAAATAAACAAATGAAAAGTCGCACATCCGCAATTCCTCAACCTGCAATGCAGATTATGGAAACAATAAAGTTTTTTTAGTAGAATTTTTCACCTCCACAATTCCGCAACCCACAATACAAATTGCATATTGCGGAAACCAAAATTAAGATTTTCGAAAAATTACTTCCGCAATTTCCTTCCTCGGTTTTCATCGTTTTAATCTCAACTATTCATTTCTTTTAAATCTATGACCCACATCAATTTTTCCATTAAATCTTTTGTTAAATATTTCAAAATTTTACTATCATTTCACCGTTTTCAAATTTAAAATTTTACCCACGATTTCTAACCAGGTCAACGGATTTACTTCTCTCCATCGATTTATCGGTAAGTTTTTTTAAATCTTCTACTAATTATTTGTGCAAATTCATAAACTTAATTTGGGTTGAGTAATTTTTTTGTCATTTTATTAGAAATTTTCTATTTTCTTTCAACAATGTCAAGAATTACCAGGTCCAAAAAAACTCTAAATGAACATAAAAACAAGGACCCAAATGGTGGTATCTTCTTTGATATGAATGGAATGGTTTCTGAAACCTACTACTTGGACTAGTCACGAATTTACTCCATATTCGATAAAAATGATTTCTTGGAGATTCAAGATGACTAGGTATCCTTTGTAAAAATCAGTAAGTCCCATCTTCATGCCATAGCATCTAGGCCTTCCCTAATTCCCTACACTGATGCTATTAAATGGATTATTGATCACTCCAACCAGCAATATCGTTCCTTCAATGATAAGGCTCAAACCCAACTGACCTCTTTCTGAACTGAAGTATTTTCCAAAGCCTATGTGCTTAAGCAACCCCAATAGTTGTTTAATAAGAAATTCCTTGAGTCCTCTGCAATCCCATACAATTTTGAAGAAATTAGCAAATCCTGGATTGACAACCCTGCTAACTTTTCACCCAAACCTGACAAAATTTACCCTATTTCTTGTTTTAGGTATCCCTTCTCTTTTCTAGCAGCCATGTTGTGTAGATTATATGGACTACCGAATTGTACAATCCTTAAAGTAGAATGGGAACTTTTGGTCCATCATGTTCTCACCATGGGAGAATCTTTCAATTGGGCCTAGATATTGTCAGTGGTGCTAAAGGAAGCAATAGAGAAATAACAGAAGAATCCTACTTCAAGGAAGCCTATATTTTACCTCTTTGCTTATATGATGGATATCTTCTGCACAACCTTTCCTTTCTGTCCCATGGGGTGGAATTGGACAAGGGTTGGACCTCTAGTCAACATCTACTTTTATGCATTGTGGGGGGATAAATTCATACCTCTCATTTACAACATCTATGATCATTTGATGGGTTCCATTTATCATAAGATATTTAAGGAGGATGCTCCTTCATTTTCAACCCAATCTAAGGCACTGATTTCTACAATGGGAGATTGGTATGTGGGAGAATATTTCTCATACATCAGAATTTGGGATAGCAACACAACTCACTTGTTTCCTAGGATTGTACATGATCAATCGGTACTAAAGAGATATATTTCTAGATAGTAATTGATGGACTATTCTCCAAACCAATTGTAGCTACAAGGAAAGGGTCTCCCAAATCCCCCCTTAACCTTGGATCTTTGGTAATTTAGAATTATACTCATGTAGGTTTGCTTGGGAAAATGATTATCACTGTAAATCTTGGAGAGGCTCCTAAGAGGATACATTATCCAAAATCCTTTTTATAAAATCACTTCACATAGGAGCATATGAAGAATTCCTATGTTCATCAAGTGGATCCTAATGATTCCATTTATCAGGGGAAATTCTTTCTCCAAGGTTTTGAATAGCACTTCTTCTCTTAATGAGAAGAATTTCATCTTCCAGTATCAGCAGGAGCTCAAGACCAAAGTTCTACATTACAAAAATCTTGAATTGTCAGTTGAGTAAAGGACACATAAACAATTGGTGGAGAAAGAAGGACAAAAAGCATAAGTCAACACTTCTTTGATGTTGACTGATCAAAGGAATGACCATGGAAAATCTATTATTTATGATACTCCAAAACCTAAACCCTTGTCTACTCTCAATGCTCTCATGTAGAAAACTACAGAAATGAAGAAGAGCTTGGCATTGATGAGCTCAGTGGTTGAAGTACAAGCAACAGCTTCAACCGCTCCAGCGGAGAAGCAAAAATTTAAAGATCCAGTGCCATAAGTTGTTATGATTAATATAGAAGACAATGATATTAAAGAGGAATCACTCCCCACCAAATTTTCATGTCCACTTGCCACTTCTGTCAGCTTACCGGTAGTTGTTTCAGTTACCTAGACCTCTTTTGATTGACTTGAAGGTTTAGTGGTTTCTGATTCTTATCCTAACATCCATTTTTCAAAAATCATCACCTGTATTGTTGTGACATATTATGTACCATTATCCATTTCTATCAGTATTCCTTGTGTCACCTTATCTGATGTCATAGTCCCACCTTCTGCAGCGACTAATCAACCTGCTTCCCTTGTTGAAATGGTATCCTCATAGCCAACCCAAGTTCAAGTTTTTGCTATACCTTCAGAGCCAGCTGTAGTTCTGAATTCTGTCCCATCTTTAGAACTTATCACCTCTTCAACCACCTCCATTACTCCACTTCAGCCTTTGGTTCTACAATTTCATCCATCTCCATCCCTCAAGTAACCATTCCCATCCCAAATCCTGCTATTTCCCAACCTGTGCCTTTGGTCACAGTTCCAGAAATGTCAGCACCCGCCGTGGAAGAAATAGAAGAATTTGGTGAAGATGCAGTGGTCTCTCTAGGAGAATACTTTTTTATCAAATCATAAAAGGTTGTGGTTAAAAAGGATTCTAAAAGAGCCATAGAAGGGACTCTAGTGGAGGGAACTATCCCAAATTAGGTTATTTGGAAGAGAACACCAACTGATGTCAAGTAGGAAGCTCTTGAGACAAAAAATTCCATGGGGACCTTTGTAGGGGAAAATTATGATTATGTTATCTCACTCAATAAAGATATTGAGGTGAAAGAGAAAGAACTGCAAAAATTGAAATAGGAACAATCTCATATGAATAAGAAACATCAATGCAAACTATAAATCTTAAAAGACGATTATGAGAATCAGCTCAAGAACATGCAAGAACAAAATGATGTTCTTAGAAAACATCTCAAAGAATCACAAGGGCTAACAATTAACTATGCAAAAAGGATTACAACTCTTGAGAAACTACTGAAGAATTCAGAGTCACTCTTCATTGCTTCCTCCTTCTCAAGGTTTTCTAAGGAAGAATTCAAGGAGCTTGCCTTTAATATTCAAGATGATCATAATAAGTTGTTGGTTGAGTTGTTTGAAGGGTTGAATGAGATTCCAGATACCTACAACTCTTTTGAATGTCATTTTTATGTCCTCTATGATCACAATCAGAGAAGGAATGATGCAACCAAATCCTTTGAGGATGTGATAGGCTGGCAGAAGTATATGAAAGAAAAACCTGAAAATGTGCCAATCTTGGAAAAAATCAAGCTTAGAAGGATTAAAATTTATTTGGAATCCTAGGAAAATTTTCGTGAGATGGTGGAATCCACAATTCAAGAAGGACAGAAGGTCAGTAGAAAAAGATGGTTTGCATTTGACAACTTGTTAAGTTTGTTGAACTTCCCCATCAATGACCTTCTTGAGAATTCTCTACCACCCAAGATTATGATTGAGCAGGTTGAAGGGGAGTATTCGAAATATAAGGAGCATATTGAGAAGATGGATCATGTCCACATAGCAGAGATTAAGGAGTTGATTGAGTCACCTATAGCTTCATAAATGAAGATTAATCTCTTTTTACGTGAGTAGTAAAGGGTGAAGAAAAGGGAAACAAGTCTCTCAGTTGCAAGGCCCAATTATAACTCGAGCATGCACAATATCAAGACGTTGAATATTTGCTAGATGTATTTTCCAAGTGGCAATCTACCCTTGGAAAATATTAAAACAATGTTTGTGTAATCCCTACTTCCGTGGGATATTTGTTTCTTTGTATTTTTTGTAATTATTATGTAAAGGGCCTTATATCTCATAGGATTGGGGGAATGATAGTGGAATAAAACCGATAAAGGGAAGAACTAGAGATACTCTATGTTTTTGGGAATTGTAATTTTTTTCAATATTAATAAAATTCAGTCAGTTTCTCTCTACCTCTCTTTGTCCTATTTATCATTTTTCTTTGATGAATTTATGGTTTTTCTTTCAATCTTTGGACAAATCTGTTATATGTTGCATGCTTATTAAATACATTGACCTAAGTGTTGATTTCTCATCACTATGTTTATGTGTAAGTTATGTTTTAAATGAATTTCTATATTTAATTCATATCTTTGTTGTTGCAACTAAACAACCACATGCATTTTAATGCTAATATGTTAATCGACATTCCATTGAAAGGACAATCTTATGTTTTAATTATTTAAATAAAATAACTCAATTTTTATTATCTTGTTTTATTTGAAGTTGGTAATGTTAGATGTGATTTGTAAGTTTCTCAATTGGAATAACAATGATCAAATACTTTAGATCTGATTTTTCTGCTTTTCCAATCACCTTTCATAGGTTTTATCATAACTCACATAGATTAGCTTACATTTTCACTACGAATCTTTCAGATCTTCCTAATAGGAAGAGAGATCCATTTGGATCTACACATACAGTTCCAGCAGAGGTCTAATATCCATAGGAGTTAGTCACACCAAACAATTTTGGGATATAACCATCCTTGCGTAGGATTGTTTAAAGCCTTTCAGATTGGGATTTCTCCTCCCATTGTTTCCTTGTAATTTTCCAGCATTACCTACCAAGCATCAACAAATGGCTCTAGAATGAGGGCCATGACCATTCATTCCTAAAAAAACTTTAGTAAACCTCCTCCTCTGAGATCACCGGTTGTCACTAGAATTCATACTCAAGCATCCACAACAATAGTGCAACCAGTGAAAAATCAAACAACAGTCCCTACTACCCTTGTATTAAAACCAGTAAATAGAAGGCCTGAAATTATCTTCGTATCACCAACCAGAGGGACTCTCACTCTTGATAAATTAACAAAAAGTACTCAAGACATTACTGCTAGAGTGGAACAAAGGGTTGAAACATGTCAGAATCGGAGAAACGTATTATCCCAAACCCTTATGACCAATAATTCATACACTGATACAAATGATCAAAACATGATCAAACATGAAATACTCTCTAAAATTCAAATTAATCCATTATTCAAGGAAACAAATTAAATTTAGGATACTCCACATCCTAACGTAGTAACCAGTGGACCACCACCCACACATCCTGCTTCATCTTCATCACCATCCGAGGAATCTTCTAACAGTAAGACATATTCAAGTATCTTTTATTCAGAAGACAGATCAATGGCAGATCAACCGAACAAACCTTTTTTAAATAAGGATGTTTTTTTCATTTATGGAAAACAACACAAACTACCCAAAAATCCAGAGAAATGGATACCCAAATTTAATCCTGATGAAAGGTATCCTGCAGAAAACCACATCAAAACCTTCATGCAATCTATGAGGATAAGGAATGTAATACATGAAGATGTACTCTGTAGGTTATTCCATTAATATTTTAAATTGAAAGCCTCTACCTAGTATTTTTCCTTAGAACCCAGATCCATTAATTCCTGGGATGATTTTGAAACCTTGTTTCTCTAGAAGTTTGGAGATGATAGCACTCCTAAAGATCTAGTCATTGGTATATCCTATTTAAGGATAAAAGGAAAAGAAAGGGTCAAGGATTTCAACTAGAGATTCTCCTATACGAAAAATAGAATCCCTTCCAATGTTCTGCCAACAAAAGAATTATTAGTTTCTTATTATATCAAGGATCATCCTACCCCTATTTCCATGTGGGTTAAGAGAGCACACAAGAACAAATTATAAGAGGATTTTGCTGAAGCAATCCTGGTAGAAAAGGATATGTTTTGTTTGAAATACAACCCAGACATTCAAACCGATCAACCTTATACATCCCGCAAGAGACAAGAGAACTTCCCTAAACCCACTACACAAAATAAATATCCTTTTGAAATGGATAACATGAAAAATTTGTTACAAAAAAATTCCAATGTTATGGTGGATTTGAAAAAGACCAACACTGAAAATCAGAATAATAACAAAGGCTTTATAAGGCTACCTTTTAGGATACCTTACCAGCCTCCTCAAAATCAAAATCTGACCAATCCTGATGAAGGAATAACTTCTGAACAAATTTATTCCATTTTTAGAGCTCTAACTACTGGATCTCAAACTTTCCTTGATGACACTAGTGAAAATCCTAAAGAAACTAAAATTTCAGAACCTCTTGGTGAAGAACAGGACCAATATGTTAATACCAATATCTTTTTCTATGAATTACTTATAGATAAATAAGAATATGAGTGTGAAATGGTATTTAATGTGCAACACCCTTACACCACCATAAGTAAAGGGAAAACTGCACAAGAATCCCCACCACCATCATCTAGTCCCAACAAAGGGGAAACAATAACCCAAAAGGAAACACTCATTCATGAGGTTGAATATAATCTAATTGATGACTTGAAAATGACAAAGGCTAATATATGCCTGATTAAAATATTGAAAATATGTTGACACAAAACCAATCAACAAGGGTTCGCTCTCTGTCAACACCCAAACCATTGGGATCTCCCTAAGCACAGGCCCAGACAAGTTTTACCCCATTCGAAAACACCTGTAGAGCAGATAAAGTCTCACTCGATATGTTCGAGGGAGAGATGATGAAACCAATTTTTTGTAGTATGGAGGAAGTACATGTGTGACTTAATGACTTAGCAAAACATTATTCCACTGATCTAATCTTTTAAATTATGCATTAACAGAATTGTGTCATAATTCAATAGACCGCAATAACATAACTGAATCACAACATAGCATTGATGTGTAGATAGATCTAGCAGTATATCATCATCTAAAGCAGATAAACATCACATCATTCATAGATCCATATCACAGATACACATTTCATTTACATTTGGATCGTAGAAAACATGAAAAGACACAATCATTCTACTCAATATCTGTCGTGTCATATTAACCTTTGCAACAAAACATAAATTCTCCAAATAGTTCTTTAGTTCAAATGCAAAGATATACATCCACATCACGAAAGTTCATCAAAGCTAAGAAAATATGTGCAAGTAAACCCCACCAAAGAAGACTTAACACTTGCAATTCTACATCTACTTATAGGCTTGCGCCTTTACATTGATGGTCCACTTAACCAACTTCCTAACTACTTCTTAATAGAAAATACAAAATAATGACCACAATCCACATATTGCAGTCCAAAACTACAAAATATGACCAAAATACATAAAATATTGTAATTATGAATTGCGCGTTGTTTTCCACCTTGCGTGGCATCTTCGACCTTATGCAAAATATGCGATGTTGCGTAACTAACTTACCCCAAACTTCTTGCCAACATGCCCCCAACAAAATCTCATGGCTCTCCCTTGAGCCACGTTAGCTGGACATGGTGTATTCATTGATCTTTTGCTTGAAGTCCTCGTACTTCTAGGTGATCTCCTTGACCTGCTCCTTGATTTTCTCAATAGTAGCCTGGATTTCTGTCAAATCATGTTGTAATGGATGGGCAACAACCTTGGCAATGGCATCCTTTTTTCCCTCCTAAACTACATGCAACACAGAAACTACCTTAACTGAAAGTTGTGATATAATGTCTTGGAACTCATCCAACTATGTACCATGCCTCTGCTGATGCTCCCTTTATTTGACAAAGTGCTGCTGTAACTCCTTCATCTCCATAGACTTGGTGATCTGAAAAACTGGTGGAAACTCTCTCAGTGACGTCTTAAATGTGGACAACTGCCCCTCGACCTCCTTCCACTGCATGGTCAGTTGCTCCAATTGCTTGTCCTGGACTACGTTGCCCCAAAATTGTGTAGTCGTGTTAGTTAATTTTTTCGATTCTTGTTCCATCTCCTCTTGCTACGTTTCTATGTCCTCCATGGAACTTTTCCTCTCCTTTACTTGTATTGGTAGTGTGTCTAGATTTACAAGTTCCCCAAAGTATGCATTATCGCAATGCAACTGCGCAATGATAGCCCCAAGCTGCACTGCTTTCACCACCACATCCATCTCTGTCGTGCTCTTGAATAGGTACTGACAAGAATCCAAAATTTCCTCTTCCAACCACACTCTGCTGTCCCAGAGAGTCTCTTTCTCGACTACTAGTCAACCCTGCTCCTTTTTCAGCTCCTCAATTTCCTTGGCATTCTCTGTGACCATTCGCTCTTGTTCCTTCTTTAATGCTTCAATATCTTTACACACTTCTGCCTCTTTCTACTACGATCTAAATAACTGACCACTGATACTTTGTTCCCTTCCTAAAAACTCCTGATTAGCGACCCTTTGGTTATGCACCAATGTCTGTGTGGACATCGCATTAGTATCTATGGATAGATATTGTAACTGCTAGAGAGAGGCATTCATATCCTCATTGTTGGTCTCGATCACATGCAACAGAATTCACACATTCTTGATCTGCATCCTAGTGCTTATCGAGCCAAGGTTCTACACAGTTGTTGCCTATGATGCCTTCTTCAATATTGCATCAACTAAATAGTCAAGGAGAGTTTTTACCTCACCAAATCCATATGTCATTTGTTTCTTCATATTCTCAGTTGCTCCATCCGTTTTGATTGTAATGGCTGTAATGAGTCATTTCAACTGTGACTCAATCCCTAGGGTTGCAGTACTTGTCGCATCCTGCTCCTATCGCTTCT
Source organism: Pseudotsuga menziesii (assembly GCA_001517045.1). NCBI lineage: Eukaryota > Viridiplantae > Streptophyta > Pinopsida > Pinales > Pinaceae > Pseudotsuga > Pseudotsuga menziesii. Next base: position 249,589 of record LPNX010168079.1, read on the forward strand.
TCATTCTTGATTCTTTAAATGCTCACTCTGCTTCTGAGTCAATGGGGGTATGCGATGAATCTTCATCTAAATCATGGTTTCTATGCTGGTCAAGATTAGGTACAGGATCAACTGGTGCATCCATTGATGGATCCATTGAAACTTCCTCTAAGAGGACATGTTCTCTCTAGGATGCGGGACAATCATCAACAATCTTCTCTAGTTCTGCATCAGACAACTTATATGGTGTTAGAAACCACTATTTCTGTGGGTCACACCATGCCTGCACATGAATGGTGTGCAATCCAATCACAAACTGAGCAATCCATTGGAACTTCATCATAGCCTCCTTGGACAATTGTGGAACATTCACAGCTACAGCCTGCAGTGCTTCTCAATAGATCCAAAACTGAACAACACAGTCCTTAAGTCAATCATATTTCTTCACCCACCAGAGGTTCTGGTAGAATTATCCCTTGCAAACCTTTACTGCATCCACATCCATCCCTTGATAATCATCTGACTACATCCAATCCACGAGAACAATTAAATCTAGCTGCCAACTGTATGCAAACAGTCGCTGCCATGCCTGGACTGCCAATGCATCATCTGTTAATTGGTTCATTAAGAATAGTGACTACTTCATCTATACTCCTTGCACACACTTCTTTGCACATGCAATAACCCTTGAATTACATTGGTCAGGTTGGTTCATTCTCACTATCTTACTTGCCAAAATTATTGCTCCAATGTGGACAACTAGATCATTTATGTTGTCGACGCAGTACACCTGCCCATCATGCTGCAATAAATATTTCTTCTTTAGCCTTGCATCCAACCTCTTGTCATTGTCTTTCCCCTTGAAATATTGCAAAGGGTTGGGCCCGTCCTTGGAAAACCTCATGATTTCCAGAAATATTTCCACGGTGACTGCGTTCGGCCAATCCAGCCACAAAATCCCACCATGAGAACACGCCAAGAGCTACTTCATACATGCATTCACTTCATTAAACAACCCAAAGTGTGACATGTTGATAAGATCCAAAAACCCGAATATTTTCAAATCTCATGCCCAGTCCCGTGGGATGCGTAATATTGGGCCGCCTCCAGCCACTGCCATAGGTACATAGGGACCCTTCATGATCTTAGTCGATGCATGCATATCGTGATCATAATAATTCATTCACATCAGTGCAGGAATGATGTCCATGATGCATACCATGCCCTGTGGAACTGTCGGCATATTTGTAGAAATTCAGGCCAGCAGTAGATTAATTTTACCCACAACAATTATCAATTGATCATGCAAAATTGCTAACAATGGAGACTGAATATGGAGCTGTAACACAAAATTATATTAACTGAGTGTACAATAGACAACCCTGTAATAACATAGGTTGCTGAATATATATAATACATCAAGAGATCGAATGCATAAGGAGGCATCCAAAACTAGCATAAAGCAGGCTTACCCAAAATAGGCAAATCCCCCATAGGTGTAAAAAGCTGATCCCAAATCTGTCATGAGGCTCACGAATTGGCAAGGGCGCATGGGAAATCTAATGAGTGATGGAATGGCAGCTCATACATGCTTTTTCATGGAGGAAAGAGTGGAGGATGAAAGGGGCAAGAAACAAGTTCACCTCACCTAGTCTTTCTTTCCTATGTTCCTTAAAACACTGAAAAAGCAGTCAATAAAGCAGAAAAAGTAGAAGGGCGCCTAGGAGGCTAGGAAAAAAGAAGATTTGATTCCTAAGGATTTCCCAAGTGCTACATGAGTCAAATATGGCAAGTTTGACCTCTATGGATAGGCAATTAGCAACTTGCACATGGTGGGACTCATGAACTAGGAAAATAAGACAAAAATAAATGAATTAATGTCTAAGTGGGTAATACTATGGGTTTGATTATTCTAACACCCCCCCTTAAGCCTGATTTTATGAGTAATATATCAAAAATATAGGGCCTAGCAACAAGGCTTAGTCACCCTTTACATACTTCAAGTCCATACAACCAAGGAAAGAGGCAAAACCAACTTGGGAAAATACTCCCTTAAATATGGACTGTAAAACAAAATTGTAGAATCTTGTCTCCACTCATGCCTTTACAGCATGATCAGCAATCCCCAGCAGTGATTTGATATTGCTGAAGGTCTTCTCACAAAATGCTTTGGTGAAGATATCAGCTACTTGTTCTGAAGATGAGCAGAAGAGTAGGTGAATGGTGCCATCATGCACAAGCTCTGTGATGTAGTGCATGTGAATCTCAATGTGTCTGGTTCTCTGCTTATGAACTGGATCTTTGCAGATTTGAATGGTACTCTGGTTATCATAGTATATGGTAGTTGAGTACTCAGGTTCGAAACCACACTCTCCAAGTAAACCCTGCAACCATAAACACTGAGTTGCTGCATTAACAACTCCTCTATACTCAGCTTCTATAGATGAGAGTGCAATGGCACTCTGTTTCTTGCTTGACCAGCTGATTGGACCTTCTGTAAGCATGAACACATACCCTGAAGTGTACTTTCTATCTGTGCTATCACCTGCCCAATCACTGTCAGTAAATCCAATCAAATCAAGATCAGATTTTGCCTTATAGAAGATCCCATGTGTCCTTGTTCCCTGAACAAAGTTAAGGATCCTTTTGGCTGCTTTCCAATGGATCTCATGAGGCTGATCCATGAATCTAGAAGCCACACTTATTGCATAACAAATATCAGGTCGAGTATGTGTCAAATACAATAAACATCCAATCAATTGTCTATACAGTGTATTTTTTACCATCGGTGGAGAATCATCTTCCTCCAGCTTCACTCCTGAAAGGAAAGGAGTTTTTCTTGCTTTGCATTCTTGCATTCTAAATTTGATCAGAAAATCCAAGGCATACTTGGACTGGTGCACCTTTATTCCAGCTTTGGTTTGAGCAACCTCAAGCCCCAAAAATTGACTTAAGAGCCCCAAATCTGTCATGGAGAAGGCTTGGTTCATAGCTCCTTTTAAGGAAGCAATCTCAGCCTGTGAGCTTCCTGTAATGAGGAGGTCATCAACATATAACACAATGATCATTAATGAACCATTAACAAACTTCAAATAGACATTTGGATCTTATTTGCACCGAACAAAATTCAGAGATAGCAAGAAGCTATCTATCTTGGCATACCAAGCCCTGGGGGCTTGCTTTAGCCCATACAATGACTTTCTCAACCTACACACAAGAGAAGGGTTAGTAGAAAAACCTTGAGGATGCTGCATATATATCTCCTCAGTGAGATCTCCATTCATAAAGGCACATTTTACATCCATGTGATGTACCTCCCATTGCCTTGAGGCTGCAATGGCTAGAGCTAGCCTGATGGAATCCATCTTTGCCACTGGGGAAAAGGTCTCATTGTGATCGATGCCATGAACCTGTGAGTAGCCTTTAGCTACCAATATAGCCTTGTACTTCAGTGGTGAACCATCAGCAGCAAATTTGGTCTTATAGACCCACTTACACTGTACTAGTTTTCTCCCTGGAGGAAGATCCACTAGCTCCCATGTGTTGCTCTTCTGGAGTGAACTGAACTCCTCCTTCATGGAAGCTTTCCATATTGGATCTCCTGCTGATTTTTAATATGTTTGAGGATCAGACTCCACCATCAAATATCATTTTTCAGCAAACATAGGATCCTTCATGCACAGACCACTCTCAAATTGAGATCTAGTCCTCCTTGGGTCATTGGGATCCCCAGCTAGCTCACCTACTGCATGTGGTGTCTTGGATGAAAATTTAGGCCTTGTGGGGATGTTTGGGTCTGCAATAAAATCATATCCATCAAACAAATCAGAATCATCATGTTCAACAAACTCTTTACTTACTTCTTGAGGTTCAGGTGGTGAAGAGGCTTCACCAATTTCCACTTCTGCAAGGGGTTCTTCTTCAAACTGAACACACCTTTCAATGAAGGCTTTGTTTGTGCTCAAGTTTATAAACTTGTACCCTTTTGAATCTATAGAGTATCCAACAAAAGGACACTCTTGGCTTTGGGGCTGCAAATCCTTCCTCTTCTCTGTCGGGATTCTAGCCCATGCCTTTGAGCCAAAATTCCTGAAATGGGTCACATCTGGCTTGTGCCCACTCCATGCTTCGAAGGGAGTCATGCCATCAAGATTTTTGTGAGGCACCCTATTCTGAATATAGGCTGCACATTTGATAGCTTCGGCCCAGTACTTTGGTGGCAAAGTTTTGGCCTCCATCATGCATGTTGCCATCTCCTTCAGTGATCTGTTCTTCCTCTCAGCAACACCATTTTGCTGTGGTGTGTAGGGGATAGAATGCTGCATCTGAATACCTGCATCTACACAATAGTTAATAAAATTAGACTTGACATACTCACCACCATTTTCAGATCTGAGGACCTTGAGTTTCCTTCCACATTGGTTTTCAACCAAAGCCTTAAAGACTTTGAATAGGCCAAAAACTTCAGACTTGTGTTTCATGAAGTGAACCCAACAATACCTGGAAAAATAATCAATAAAGGTCAATGCATATTTGGCCTAACTCATGGACATATGAGGGAATGGTCCATCAACATCACTATGAATCAGCTCGAGGGGTGCAGAGGTTCTCTCATGACTAGCTTTCTCAAACTTATGCTCTGGGTGTTTTCCTAGGATACAGCCTTGGCAGAATCCTTTGGAAATTTTTATCTTGGGCAGCCCTATGACCATTTCTTTCTCACTAAGATCAGACAGATACTTGTAATTTAGATGGCCAAATCTTTCATGCCATAGCTTTCTAGCTTCATTAGCATGGATAAGAAGAGTAGAGGGGTTTGAGTAAGGTAGGAAGTGTGAAAACATGTATACCTTTTGAGCATGATTCGCTACTCCTTTTGCAATGAATCTACCACTTGAGATTTCTGTGATATCAACTTCATTGGGGGAGAATATGAATTTCTTAGGAGACCCAGTGTGGGTCATCTGGTACACTGACAGAAGGTTGGAGGTGAGACCAAGGACATACAACACATTGTTGAAGTTACCATGATCAAGATCTATCCTTCCTTTGCCTTTAATTTCAGTGAGAGAGTCATCTCCCAGTACAATAGATGGTTCTTTCGACATATCCAGTGAGGAGAAGGCCTCCATAGTTGAAACCATGTGTCTTGAAGCTCCAGAATCTATGATAAAACTGGGTGAGCTTGATGTGCCAGCAACTAGAGCATGAACTCTCTCTTTGTCATCTGAGCTTGATCCTCCTTCTCTCTTCTTTGAGCTTTCTGGAAGGGAGATGCCATTCTTCTCCAGGATATTGGTTAGCATATCAATCTACTTTTTCATACAAGAGCTTTCAGTGTGATTTCCCTTCGAACAGTATGAGCACTTGTTCATTTCACCTTTGTTTTTCTTCTTCTGGGTATTTTTCTTGGGACCTTGTTGATCCTCTTTCAGTGTCGACATAAAAATGCACCTTATTCTTCCCAGCCAACCAAATTTGTGGAATCAGGCCTTCATCCTCCGTCATCGCACCTCCATTAGTAATGACAACAACATCAACATCTTGTGTTCTTGGTTCTGCTGAAATCATCGCAACAGTCGATCCCTGATTCTGGTTCAACGGTGGATTCACAAGTTGATTCACATTATGATTTGCATTTTGGTTTTGATTCTGAAGCTGATTCTAGATCTATAATTGATTTTGATTCTACAATTGATTCTAATTATGGTTCTGCAGCTGCAGAACATTCCCTTCCTGCCACTTCACGATCACCTGTGGATAGTTCTCAATAGTGTGGTTAACAACAATACAATAAGTACACTTCACTTGAAATTGTGGGAAATATCTATGATAATGTCCCACTACTCCATAATTATAACATTGTACAGGTCCATGACCTCATACTCCTTGGAATCCTCCTTGCTGCTGATACTGCGGTTGATTGAATTGATGCTGTAGGGGACTCGAATACTGCTGAACATATTGTGTTAGATGAACATACTGTGAATGCTATAGATCCATATGCATTTGATTATACTATAGTTGTGGAACAAACTGCGGTTGTAGTTACAGTTGTGGTACAAACTGCATCTGCGGTTCAAACTGCGATTGAGGTTGTGGTTGTACCGCCTGTGGTTGTGGTTGCGGCTGCCGTACTGTTCAATGGTCCTCTCCCTTTACATATTACATGTCCATTGTTCTATCCTGGAGTATATCATATGTGCGACAATCCTTATCTTCATTCCTAACAGACCAGGAGAATGTGCAGTATAAATTCATTAGCTTCATGACCATCTTCTGCATATATCCATAATCTTCATGTTGATGCCCATAAAATTAACAAATATGGCACCATGGAATACCATCACAACTTAATGGGTTTGGCACTTTCGAAAATAGGTAGTTTCAGAAATCCGGGAAATTATCCTTAGCATGTCCTTCTGTACAACATCGAGTACACCATAATTTCTCGCGATACTCTTTTCCTTTCTTGATATCTTGCAACTGGAGTGTCAAGTTCACCAGCTGTGTCTAGATTTGAGTCATGTCAACTACATTCTCACCAACAAGTGAATCTTCCAACTTCATTGCAATCTCTAGAGACTCACTCTATGTCACAATATTTTTCTTCATCAATGTTACGGAGAGAAATTCCTATGGCTTGGGGTACCACAACAGACAGTTAGACTCTAGAAATCAATCTTTCCCAATATGCAATAGAAATAAAATGTCTAACACTAAAGGATCAAACCTCGTACCTTATTCCGGACGGTTGAAGTAGATCCCCGTTGAGCTTTCCAATCTTTATCTTGAATTGATAAAATACTTCCTCAACAACAAGTAAACAATACAAGCATACTATATATCATGGCATTAGATCTATTCTAGCATATATAATCAATAATGTAAAAGCATTTGACAT
>LPNX010168079.1:266975-348301 GCA_001517045.1 Pseudotsuga menziesii
TTGTCTAAGGAAGTTTCCATCCACACTCTGCCACACCTCCATGCCTAGAACAATAGTGCATCGACACATAACAGGAACATCATTGGTCTTCCGCCTTCAACCTTGAAACAAAGGTTGGAATCCACTTTACTCTCAGTAAAGCCTAGAGTCATCAGTAATCTTCCCATCCTATCATACCATGTCGAACCTCAATATATTCTGTAGTCACTCCCTCTGAAGCGAAGCATCATACTCCCTCTGTCTTCTGTGCTCTATGCATTGAAAACATTCTATACCGGAGTGACAAGTAGCTTCCTATGCTACTAATATTCTATGTGACCATCTAGTGTATAGACTTGCATCTTCAACCTTGTAGCAAAGGTTAAGATCTTCATCAATCTCATCATGTATGTGTTTAAGCTCTTACTGGCTGCAAATGTCTCTTCGTAGTCTAGGCCTTCTTTTCGTGAGAAGCCTCGTGCTACGAATATTGCTTTGTATCCCACGATGTTTCCATCTACTGCATGATGGAACTATGAACTTCTCTTCAGGTCTCAATAATACGCCCTGACATCATTCTTCTTGAACCGGTCTTCCATTTCTTCTTAGTTACTTCTTCATGGCTGGAAGGTTCTGCATCAATGATGTCACTGCATTCATCATATTATTCTTTGTCTTGAAATGTCGTCACTTGTTCTTCAGAACAAGTCTTCATTCTTCTTTGCTTGTAGGCAATTATGTATGCTGTCTTTCCTACAAGTCAAATGCAATTGTATGGTTAGAACATTTCATAAGGAATATTCATACTGGCAAATACTTATGCATAAATATATGATTATGCAACTACTTTAGCCAATACAACATTCATCCATATCTCACTGAAACTTTCTAGATGCCTTCCATCTCTACCAAGACAACATTGAGATTGTGCACTAATCCAATATGTCAGCAAAGAGGTTTCATTCTAGATAAGTAGCAATGGAGAATTTGTATAGCACCATGAGCTACTTACCCATCACATGCATATTTGTAGTATACTGTCATTAATGCAAACATCCTATCATGCATAATACAATAACTGAATATAAACAAATGCATAGCAAAACAATATCATGACAATTGAATACTTATCTTTATTTGTTTCGTGGGTAGACTCCTTCTTGAGCCTTCAGCTTCATCGTCTTCTTCATTCATGATAGCATCATTTCTTATCCAAATGATAAGGTGGATAAGATATTCTTCAAGAGTTCAGATCTTCATATTCCTCATCGCTTGAGGGATCTTCTTTGGATGGTAAGAGCTTGATCTTCAGTTGCTCCCACCTTCTCTTCTTGAGCTTCTTCTTCTTGTGAGTTCTCTTTCTAGAGTCTATTGAAAGTAATCACTTCCTTCTGGCACACATTCCTCGAATGAATGAATCCTACGATCCTGGGAGGCCATTCAAAATGGCCATCACCACTTCTGCATTCTTCACTTCTTCTTTTACCACTTCAAGTTGTTCTTTGATTTGAGAGACTCTTATGACTGAATGGTCTCTTCATTCTGTATCTTCACATCCTTCAACTGGTTTCTTTAGGTCATATTCTGATTTTTGTTCTTCCCTTCAAATAGCTTGAAATTCTGGAACAACTTTGCTTGCCATAGGTAGTGCTCTGTAATGCACATGTGCAAGCCTTCTATGCCAAGGCTCATTTGGATTTACTGTGTCATGGATCAAGGCTTGTTCTGGATGGCCCTTCAATTTGTACAAGCCTCCTTCTTGTTCTCCAATCACTACTGCATCATCGATAGTATTTCCTTGAGTCCCGTCATATGTTTGGAAGCCCCACAATCTATGAGTCAATCATCACTTCCATGAGTAATGTTACCTGTGAGAGCTGATACCAAAACATATTCATCCTCGCTTGAATAATCTTCACTTTCATATCTGGATCTCTTTCTGGATGGTTCATCATCCTCTGCAGCATGAGCATGATGTCTTCTTTGGCCTTGACCAAGTCCTTCTTGTGAAAGGCTTCTAACCTCGTCTCCCTCTGAAACTGAAACCTCTATACTCATGTAGGTGTCCAATCCATTTTCTTCAGAGAGATCAAATACTTCTCTATTTGGAAGTTGTCAACTTCCCCAAGCTTGTCACCAAGCTGATGTGATATATCATATTGAAATGAGAACCTCAAATGGAAATAGCAAAGGATTAGATCTTACGGATTTGAGGTGTCCGTCTTTGTCCCGGAGTTCACTGATCTAGGGTTTGTCGTAGAAACCCAACTTGGAATATTTTAGATCTGATTGGATGAACAGATAGATCTCTTCAAATGGATCTGTCCAATGTACTCCTTTTCTGAAAACAGTGGAGGGAAGCTACTCAAACAGGAAGCCCTAATTTTCTGATTTCTTCTGCAGAAATTCCTGTTACTGTTTCTGTGATATATCCAAAATTACTACTCCTATATGTATTAAATTTTTCACTGAGGTAACCTCGCATGTCTCTGATCCAAAACCATAGGTTTTATTAGAATTGGTTTCACCATTTGGGATTTATGATCCTTTTCCCAAGGTGACCTGTTACAGGACTGTTCAGAACAATGAAGTTGTACAGCCTGCCACGTGTCACTGGTTCATCTTCTGAGTCTGATATTCGGACCACAGAAATTAAAGTCTATGCCCTTTATGTAACATCTTCAGTAATTCCATTTGGACCTCTGTAGCCCAATATATTTCAGATATCCCCAGGTGTCCTGTTTATGGATGATTTCTGGAATAGGCTGGAGCCCTAACTTGGAGAGATCATATCTCCCAGAATGTAGTGAATATGAGGCTGATGTTTGGACACAGCGTTCATCAGGATTTTACCTTCGGTCCCTGAAATTTTCAGCTTCTGAAACTTCGCTAATCTCGGAATACAGCGACTGTACCAAAACGTATCAGTTTTAGTATTTAGGGTTTCTCTAGCTCAGGGTCAAACTAGGGTTTGACTTTCCCGGAGTTTCACCCAACCAAATTTATTGATCCAGGTCTCTAAACTTCGGTTTTAATCAGGAGAACAATCCTATGCTGGTCTCACTCAAAAATTCCTCTTATGTAGAAAGCCCTAATTTCCACATCGAAACTGAAAATGCTTGAAATTGAATTCCGCATCGACAGAAAGATGCACTCTTCAATGGAGAGTCATCCTAGCATACTTTTGCTGAAAATATGTGGAGGAAGATCCAAAAAATAGGAAGCCCTAGTTCCTGTAGCTGCACAATGTCTTCTTCTCAGGTTAGCTCTGATACCATGTTAGTTTTTCAACATTTAAGCTAGCATTAAGTTAGGATCTTTTCACTGAGAGAATAAAAAGCACAGCAATAACATAAGCACATCACATGAGACAAGAGACACAAAGAGTTTTGATAGGGGAAACCATAAATGGAGGAAACCCCTCAACTTCCTCTAAGATAGTATCACCACAAGATGTGAAACCCAAAACAGTAAGATGACCTCCCAACACAACAACAGCCTTCTGTCTTCTGTTAAGCCAAAGTATTTCCTTCTCCAAAGGTGCGCCACACTTGAGAGAGCAAGTGATGTAATTCACAAGTGATAAATAGAGAGACTCACACTCTCTATTTATATTATTCCGTTCACTTGAATTGCCATTTCACACGTAGGCTCGACCTAATAATTACTAGTCGAGCCTACACATTAATTAGTGTATAATAACTCAAGTGCCCCGAAACTGTGGGGACTTGCCTAATGAATTGATATGACTTGTTTACATTATTAATCCTCCCGATCGAAACATCGGGGCATGACCACATGACTCAAATACATAATAGAGACATCCCGGAATAAACATCGGGTTACAATACATAAGATACATAGAAGAATACATTCCGAAGTTACATATACATCAACATATATCATCATCTAAAGCAGATAAACATTGCATCATTCAAAGATCCATATCACAGATACACACTGCATTTACATTTGGATCACAAAAAATAGGAAAACATAAAAGTAGGAAAAGACACAATGATTCTACTCAATCTCCGTCATGTCATATTAACCTTCACAACAAAACACAGATTCTCCAAAATAGTTCTTCATTTCACATTCATCGATCTACATCCACATTGCCTAAGTTCATCAAAGCTAAGAAAATATGCGCAAGTAAACCCAACTGAATAAGACTTAACACTTGCAATTCTACATCAAGTTATAGGCTTGCGCCTTTACATTGATGGTCCACTTAACCAACTTCCTAACTACTTCTTAACAGAAACTACAAAATAATGGCCACAATTCACATAATGCGGTCAAAAACTACAAAATATGACAAAAATACATAAAATATTGTAATTATGATTTCCGCACTATTTTCCACCTTGTGCAGCATCTTAGACCTTGCACATCATCCGCGATGTTGTGCAACTAACTTAGCCCAAAACTGTCTGCCAACAAAATACCCTCCATGAGAGAAAGTCTGCCAAAATGCATGATTTTAAATATGTCCAGGGAAGTTCAAAGCAACAATTTAAAGACTTATTTTAAGATTGATAGTCAGAATCCAAATGGGAATAGGAATCCTCATTTTTTACTCACCTTGGATATGTTCAATGTGAATGTTCACAATTGCATGATAGACTTAGGTTCCTCGTAAAATGTTATGCTAATGTTTGTCTGCAAAAAACTTAATGCATCTTGGGAACCTTGCCCTACCCAGATTGTTCAACTCGATAGATCAAGATTAAGGGTAGTAGGGGAATTGAAAAATGTCCTTTTAACATTATCTGTTGATCCAAGGATTCATGAGACCATTGATATCGTTATTTTTTATTTTGCCGAGGCATATGGCATGTGGTTAAATAGAGACTGGTCAGAGAAACTTAAAGGTTATTTTTCCATTGATTGGTCTCATTTATGGCTCCCTTACAATGGGAAACCCAATCAAATTAAGATTGCGAGTGAACCATACATGAAACAGACAGTCACTGATCTTAATGACCCCAATGATCACGCTGTTTACTTTAGCTAACATATTGAACACTATACATTTGATACTTTTTTTCTAGAATTTTCCTGTTGATTCTTCAATCATTGAGAATGTTCAAAATCAATATGAAATTATCAATTATACTACTGTCCCATTTTCTGGTTCCATTGTACATAATGTGTATAATGTAAATACAAATTTTAGAGTAGATTTAAATTCATGGACTTTGTTTTTTATGGATCTAAATATAAAGAAGGATTTGGTGCAGGTTGTGTGTTAATAGATCCTAAAGGAACCAAGATCATGATTTCTTGCATATTAGAATTCGAGTGCACTAATAACATTGTTGAGTATAAAGCTCTTGTCCAAGGACTCATGAAGGTAATTGACTTGGGCGCTTAGTTAATAGAATGTTATGGGGAATTTGAGATCATTGTGAAACAAGTAAGAAATAAAATTCACTGTATATCACCCCATTTCATAAATTATCAACTTGTAATGAATATGACTAATTCTTTCAAAGAATTTAACATTAAGTCTGTTTGTAGGTCGCAAAATTTTGATGCTGATTTATTGGCTAACATTGCATCTAAGATGATCCCTCCTGAAGGCATGTCTCCTAATACTTTCTCAATTGAATTAAGATACAGAAATTCCATCCCAGATAATGTCAACAGTTGGAAGTTGTTCGATGATGATCAATATATCCTTGACTTCTTGACAGCTCAAGATACATTCAAAGCTGTAGCAATCAATGAGGTTGATCATGATAAATCATTATATGATCCCAATTTTCCTTCCAACCCAATTCCTAAATCAGTAATAAACTTGGAGAAATATTATTACTTACAAGATAAATTTAAGAACAAAACTAACTGTAAGACACAATTCATCTCTAAATTTCAAGACTGTCAATTTGGGAATTGAGCAAAATCCTCAACTGATTAATTTAGGGATTAACTATTCACCTGATGAGGAAAATAATTTTATCAAAATATATAGGGAGTTTAAGGATGTGTTTTCCTAGGCCTATGATGAACTTAAGACCTTTGATACAAAAATTATGCCACACAATATCCATATGAATCCTAGTGCCAAACCCTACCAACAAAAGCTGAGGAAGATGCATCCTATCTGGAGCCATTTGTAAAAAATGAACTTGAGAAATTGTTAACAACCAAAATCATATTTCTAGTAAGAAACACACAATGTATTTCTAATTTAGTCCCCATTCGTAAAAAGAATGGGGAAATAATATTGTGTGTAGACTTCAGAAATCTAAATAAAGAATATGAGAAAGACAACTATCATGTTCCTCCAATGGAGCAAATATTGCAGAAAGTTGTAGGTGCTGAAATGTTCTCTTTGTTAGACGGTTTCTATGCATACAATTAGGTATTAGCTACCCCTTATGACCAACTTAAAACTACTTTTAGAACACCTTGGGTAACCTTTGCTTACAGAAGAATGCCTTTTGGATTGATTAATGCAGGTGCCACTTTCCAGAGAGTTATGGATATAGATTTCATAGGATTAATGCATAATTTTGTAGTAGTATATCTTGACGATATAAATATCTATTCTAAAAGGAGGCATGGTCATTTTTTTTCTCTTATACATTTGTTTGAAAGGTCCAGAAAGTTCAGTATCTCTTTTAACCCAAAGAAATCCTTTTTTACAGTCATGGAAGGTAAAATTTTGAGGTTCATTGTTTCGAAGCATGGTATGGCTACTGATCCCAAAAGAATAGATGTTATTGATAAAATTAGACTACCAAGTTCCAATAAATCCATGCATCCCTTCTTGTGTAAGATCAACTTTCTCAAAAGGTTTGTACCTAACTTTGCTCAAATTATTAGGCCTTTTCAAAAATCTATCACATAAGCTCCTGTGTTGATGTCACCTAATTTTGAAAAATATTTTATTCTCTATACATTTGCCACTAAATTTTCTTATGTTGTTGTCTTAACACAGAAACAATATGAGGATATCGAAATTCCTATTTTGTTTATGAGTTCTATATTTAAAGGGGTTGAATTGAATTACTCTCAAATTGATAAGCAGGCCTATATAGTTTATAATTCTATAAAAAATTTCAGACCCTATCTACTAAAATCCAGAACTAAGGTTATTGTTCCTTATGTAGTAATAAGAAATGTCTTGGTCCAAAGGGAACTTGGTGAAAAATGTGCCCACTAGATGACTTCACTTCAAGAGTATGACTTAGAGATCAATACTACTAAAATTGTTAAAGGACAAGGTTTGCGTTTACTTGATACACAATATAATGATCCCCATTAGGAACAACTACAATGGAATATATTAATTTGTCACAGTGGTCTAGGAACTAAAAACATAGTCTCACAAAGAATACATACAAATATGCATAAAATTGGAAAAATGGTGCTACAATGGGAGTAGCAGCCCTGCATAATCAATGAATAATGAATAATACAATACAATGATCATGCAATATGCATGAATTCCAAGACAATTTGAATTCCCAAGGAGGTCATTCGAATTGAATGAATGGGTGTAGCTTAACTAACTGTAAGCCACAGTAAACACACTAGTTAACCAACTGATCAAGTTTCGATTGACTCAACTGAGTCCTAACTGAAGTCAAAGTGAAATGAATGACTAAGTCTAACTGAAAGAAGCTTAGACACATGTCACTGCATGCCAAACAACAAGTGGTAGTGCATCATTAACTCCAACGAACCCCGATGAGGTTAACTGAAGTCAAACTGGCCATCGGAGGTGGTTGGAGGTGCCCCTGTTGATTCCAGTTCATTAAATATTAATAAAATAATCAATATAATGAATGGAGGCTCCTTCACCACTCATATTATCTAATTATAACCATCCGTTAGCAATTAGGTGCATTTATGACAGTTAGATCACTCCCAGAGTGCTCCAGTTGGCCTCCCCAAATGAAGGAGAAGGCTTAGTTGGCCTCCTTGACTGAATGCAGGCATGGGTGTGCTCATGCTGATGTCATACAATGCTCCTATGATGCCAATTAAGTCAATAAAACTTAAGATAGTGGTTTAACAAGGCCAAATTGACCAAATTAAGTGTGCATGGTGGGTAAATGTCTCCAACAGAATCAAGAGGAAGGTACATTTTAGGATACTGAAAATGTTATTTCTACTCTAGCCTCTTAATGGTATGATGAAATTATATATTTTATTACTCACAGGTTTTCTCCTCAAAATTTAGATTTCAAGAAGCGCAGGGCTTTGGTATTGAGAGATCCACCTTATCAGTTTATTGATGGTGTGCATTTTTGAAGAACTTATGATGGAGTTTTACTTAGGTGTCTTTAAAAAGAAGAAGCTGATAATATCTTGCTGGAATTACATACAAGAGCTATAGAAGGACACTATTATGGAGAGACAACTTCCCATAAGATTCAAAGAGCTGGCTATTACTGGCCAACCTTTTTTAAATATGCATATGATTTTGCTAGAAAATGTGAAGCTTTCCAAATATGTGCTAGTAAGGTTAAGAAATATTCTTTTCCCCTTCAACCAGTCACTATCCAGTTTCCATTTCAGCAATGGGGCATGGATGTTTTTGTTTATATCACTCCTCCTTCTTCCTTACAGCAACCATACATCCTTAATACACTAGATTACTTCACTAGGTGGGTAGAAGCAATTCCCCTCAGGGTTGCCAACACAAACTTAGTGATATTTTTTCTTGAAAGTAATATCATCATTAGGTTTGGGGTTCCAAAATATTTGGTTTTTGATAATGCATCATATTTTTCCTCTATTCATCTCACCTAATCTGCCCTTGAAAAAGGGACTAAAATAAAATATTATGCCAATAATTACCCATAGGGAAATGGATTGGCGGAGTCTTCAAATAAAAATATGATCAATATTATGAAAAATACTGTGGCTACTCATCATAAGAATTGGCACACCCAAATTTTCAATGCTCTTTGGGTAGAACGAGTAACCCCAAAAGACATTGTTGGGAATTCCCCTTACTATCTATTCTATGGAAAGGAAGCCATTTTACCCTCAAACCTCTTACTCTTATCGTTATAGTTGGCTCAATATTTCTTATAGGGTGACTCTTATCCTATTCAACACCTGATTGATTCATTACTTAAATGAGAAGAGGATAGGGAGAAGTCCAAAATTAAATTGTACCAACATCAACAATTAGTTAAAATATGGTTTGATGAAAAATATTCGATTGAAAGGGATTTCCAAGTATCAGATTTGGTTTTGAAATGGGACAAACAACACAAGGATAAAAATGAATATACAAAGTTCCAACGCTTTTGTCTATGGTCATTCATTGTTACAGAAAATATTGGCCCTGGTATTGTCCAATTACAAACACTAGAGGGTTTCTCTGAAGCCTATCCAGTGAATGTTCAAATTTTGAAGAAGTACTTTATTTAAGGAAAGCATTGTCTTATCTGTACATAGGTGTGGTTTGTTTGTTTTTATTTTATTTTCTTTGGTTTGTTTTATGAAGTTTTGTTTCTTTCAAAACATGATATTGACAAAGCATTTGGTTAGGGATGATTGATCAGTTTATTTTAGATCATTTTAGTTTGAAAATTTGACGGTGGACATGTCAGATCATTTTTACTCAATCTATATCTAAGGTAATTCTCTCATGGGAGTACAACAACTAATATGTGCAAACCTTTAATTGAGACTTTACCACCCGAGTCATCATTTTTACAAGCCCTAATTATGATAATTGAAGCTATAGGAGTGATATGGTGTTCCTTTCATTTGTTCCAATAGTGATTGGCAGTAAATATTTATAGGCTGGTCAACCTTTCTATATTCTAGATCTCACTCGTATCATCTTGAAATAAAATTAAATTCACCTAAATAACCGTAAATTGCAAGATGGGGGGTCTTATCACAATCCATCCTATCATGTTCATAGATATTCAATGAATGACATTACCAAGATATGGTTACCAAGTCAAGGTAATGGCTTGACATTTACATTTCATTTAGTATTGTTTTTTTTAGTTAACTACAACTTGTTGCACTTAAGGACAGGGGTCTTATCAGAAGCCATCCTGACCATGATCATGGATTCTACTTTGGACTGAAATTACTATCAGGTGGTTACCAAGCCATGGTAATTTATTTTAGTGTTAAATCTAAAAGATAAGGAGTATCCTTACATAGCTATATTGTCAGTTTCTAGGTAGGGTTTGTGAATGACATTGCGACACACTAGGGGAATGGTCTTGTTTCAACAAAGAGTAGTTCAGTTTCTCTCTCTCTCTCTCTCTCTCTCTCTCTNTGGTTAATAACTCAAGGTGATTGATGGTATGATGATATGGAAATAGATGGAGGGTTTTCCTAAGGTACACCACAAATTGTCCTCTCATGCTTGCATGTTGGTACCAGGAATACCTCTTTGCTTCTAGGTAACTTTATCAGGTGAGTATCATTACAAGTGGTTTGGGATGGGGAAATATCAACCATATCAAAATTAACTCTATTGGATTCAATTGTAAGATTATGAATTCAATTAGATTATAGACTGAAAAATTTTCTCATTCTAACCTGTTCCTCACTGATATTTTGAAGGTTATTTTTACAAAGATAATTGCTTCGTCCAGTGAGTCACCATTTGTTGTTGACACAACATATCCCATTTTAATTGATAAAATGGGAACCCCACTTACTCATTATTAAGGTGATCTCTAATGTTATTATCTTGTTTGTGGGGTTTCATGATTGTTTTCTTTATTCATGTGTCTTTTCATGTTTTGGTTTTAATAAATGTTTCTTAAAAGCCTGTTTTTTTCTCAGTTTTGTGAATTTTAGAAAAAATAGTTTTTCCTTGAAATACGTTGTGTCCTCAATTTGCAATCTGCAATCCATTGCGGATTGCGAATGACCAATTTTTTTAAAGGTTTTCAATTTCTTCTTTTAGCAACTTGCAACCTGCAATGAGAATTGCAGATGTCGAAAATTTTTACATTTCAAGTTTACCCTTTTCCGCAACCTGAAACCCATAATGCTGATTGCAGATTTCAGAAATCCTTTGTCAATAAAAATAGAGTTCTTAGTTCTGCATTTATGCAACCCGCTATGTAGATTGCGGAAATCGGAAATAAAAAATAAACAAATCAAAAGTCGCACTTTTGCAATTCTGCAACCTGCAATGTGAATTGCGGATATAATAAAATGCTTTGAGTAGAATTTTTCACCTCCACAATTCCTCAACCCATAAAGAACATTGTGGATTGCAAAAATGAAAATTAATATTTTCGAAAAATTACTTCCGCAATTTCCCTCCACACTTTTCCCTATTTTAATCTCAACCGTTCATTTCTTTTCAATCTATGAACCAGATAGATTTCATCGTTAAATATTTTGTTAAATATTTCAATTTTTTACTATCATTTCACCATTTTCAAATTTCAAATTTTACCCACGACGAACAATTTTTATTGCAATTTCTAACTAGGTCAATGGATTTACTTCTCTCCATCGGTTTATCGGTAATGTTTTTCAAATATTCTACTAATTATTTGTGAAAATTCAGAAACTTAATTTAGGCTGATTAGTTTGCTCCCATCATTTTATCATAATTTTTCCATTTTCTTTCAACAATGTCAAGAAATACCAGGTCCAAAAAAACTCTAAATGATCAGCAAAACAAGGACCTAAATAGTGGTATCTTCTATGATACGAATGAAAGGATTTTTGAAACCTACCACCTGGATTGGTCATAAATTTATTTCATATTCGACAATGATGATTTCTCAGAGATTCAGCATGACGAGGTAGCCTTTGTAAACATCAGTAAGTCCTAGCTTCATTCCATACCAGCTAGACCTTCCCTAATTCCCTACACTGATGCTATCAAATGGATTATTGATCACTCCAACCCGCAAGACCATTGATTGAATGATAAGGCTCAAAACCAACTGGCCTCTTTTCGAACTAAGGTATTTTCCAGATCATGTGCGCTTAAGAAACCGCAATAGTTGCTTAATAAGAAATTCCTTGAGTCCTCTACAGCCCAGTACAATTTTGAAGAAATTCTCAAATCCTCGATGGACAATCCTGCTAACTTTTCACCAAAACCTGACAAACTTTACCCTATTTCTTGGTTTAGGAATCCATTCTCTTTTCTAGCAGCCATGTTGTGCAGATTATATGGAATACCCAATTGCATAGTCTTCAAAGGAGAATGGGAACCTCTGGCCCATCATGTTCTCACCATAGGAGAATATTTCAATTGGGCCTAGATTTTGTTAGTGGTGATAAAGTAAGCAATATATAAATACCAGAAGACTCATTCTTCAAGGAAGCCTACATTTTACCTCTTTTCTTATATTATGGATGTCTTCTTCTTAGCCTTTCCTTTCCCTGCCATGGGGTGGAATTAGACAAGGGTTGGACCTCCAGTCCACATCTATTTTTCTGCATTATGGGAGGATAACTTCATACCTCTCATTTATGACATCTATGTTCATTTCATGGGTTTCATTTATCATAAGATATTTAAGGAGGATGCTCCTACTTTTTCAACCCAAGCTAAGGCACCAGTTTCTACAATGGGAGATTGGTATGTGGGAGAATATTTCTCATACATCAGAATTTGGGGTAGCAACACAAATCACTTGTTTCTGAGGATTGTACATGATCGATGGTACTGGAAGAGATATATTTCTAGACAGTAATCGATGAAGTATTCCACAAACTGACTAGAACTAAAAGAAAAGGGTGGGCCAAGTTTCCCATTAACCTTAGATCTATGGTAATTAAGAACTCTACTCATGTAGGTGTACTTTGGAAAAGGATTACCACTCTAAACCTTGGAAAGGATCCTAAGAGGATGCATGATCCAAATTCCTTTCTAGAAAATCACTCCACACAAGAGCATATGAATACTACCTATGTTCATTAAGAAGATCTTGATGATTCCGTTTATCAAGGGGGGAATTCTTTCTCTAAGGTTTTGAACAAAAATTCGTCTCTTCATGAGAAGAATTTCATCTTCCACTATCAGTAGGAGCTCAATACCAAAGTGCTACATTACAAAAATCTTGAATTGTTGGTTGAGGAAAGGCCACAAAAACAATTGGTGGAGAAAGAAGCGCAAAAAGCACAAGCCAACACTTCTTCAATGCTGACTAATCAAACATATGACCATGGAAAAGATATTTTTGAGGATCATCCAGAACCTAAACCCTTTTCTACTACCAATTCTCTCATACAAATAACTACAGAAATGAAGAATAGCCTGACATTGATTATCTCAGTGGTTGAAGCATAAGTAGCAGCTTCAACCCCTCCAACAAAGAAGCAAAAGGTTGAATATCTAGTGCCAAAGGTTGCTATGATTAATATGGAAGATAATGATATTGAAGAGGAATCACTCCCCATGAACTTTTCATGTCCATTTTCCATTCCTGTCAACTTACTTGTAGTTGTTTCATCTAATTAGACCTCTTTTGATCCACTTGAAGGTTTAGTGGTTGATAATTCTTTTCGTGACATCTATTTTCCAAAAATCATCACCTATACTGCTGTGACATCTTTTGTACCATTATCCATTTCTATCAGTATTCCTTCTGTCACCTTGTCTGATGTCATATTCCCACCTTCTACAATGACTGATCAACCTATTTCCCTTGTTGAAATTGCATCCTCAGAGCTAGGCCAAGTTCAATTTTCTGCTATACTTTCAGAGCCAGTTGTAGTTCCAACTTCTGTCCCATCTTCAAAACTTATCACCTCTTCCAACACCTCCATTCCTCCACTTTTAGCCTCTGATGCTGCAATGACATCCATCTCCATCCCTCAAGTAACCATGCCCATCCCAAATCCTATTGTTTCCCAGCCCGTGCCTTTGGTCATAGTTCTAGAAAGGTCAACACCCATCGTGGAAGAAATAACAGACTTTGGTGAAGATGCAGTGGTCTCTCTGAGATAATACTTTTGGAGAAAATAAAAAAAGGACGTGGTTAAAAAGATTCCAAAATATCCAAAGAAGGGACTCTAGTGCATGGAATTGTCCCAAATCAAGTTATTTGGAATAGAACCTCCACTAATTTCAATCAAGAATATATTGAGATAGCAGCTTCCATGGGGCCTTTGCAGGGGAAAATTATGATTCTGTTACCTCACTCAATAAAGATATTGAGGTGAAAGAGAAATAACTACAAAGAATCAAATAGGAATAGTCTCAGATGAATCAAACAATATTTTTGTAATCCCTACTTCTGTGTGAGATTTGTTTTTTTGTATTTTTTGTAACGATTATTTAAAGGGACTTAGATCTCAGATGAGTGGGGAAACAATAGTGGAAGAAAACCACCAAAGGGGAGAACTAGAGATAGTTTGTGTTTTGAGGAATTGTAAGTTTTTGCAGTCATACTAAAATTCAGTTAGTTTCTCTCTACCTCTCTATTATCACCTGCCTTATAATTTCCTGCTTAAGGTGGATCCAGAATGGATGGTAGAGGGGCAAGCAACTAAGGGGTGGAACCATGATGACCTATACTCCCAAATGGATGGTTGTGATGCCAATCAAGTCATCCTTCACTTTAGGTTATCCTAGTCTAGGACAACCATGGTGGAGACCCAGAACTGCTCCCGACATGAGAGATCGAACCTAGACACCAGAAGAAGATCATATGGGGCTTCAGGGAACTTAAGGTGCAAGGTGAATGGGAACCCTAGCTCTAGGGTTTAGGTACTAGAAATTGTCTTGGGAAATTTAACTATGACAGGGCGAGCACGAATAGAGTTGGGACTATCTAGTACCTAGAAATTAGACTCAGTAAAAGGTGTTTGAGCTATCAGTGAATGTTGGTATATGGAAAAGGATAAGAGCCTAAGGGAAGCACTAGCTTGGAGATCAGTGCTTTGTATGCATTGGGAAATGGAGTTAGAAGTAAGACAACGTTTCAGGAAACCCACTTTGGAAACACCTTGATCTACGAAACCAGAAAGCAATTGGTCCAGAAAAGCCAAGGTACAGGAAACCCAGCTCAGTAGATAGCTGGCGCTAGGGCCTAGGAAGACAAATACAAAGCTTTAGGGGGGACCAGAAGGCCGATGAATCAGCGTTGAGGATGAGAAGAGATCAGGGATACCTGATCTACAAGCCGAAATGAGGAAAATAGCAGGGAAATCAGATCTAGAAAAGTCAAAATCTAATGATGGGGTTAGGAGGTTGAAAACAAAATTTTTCAGATCTAGGGAAAACCAGGATGAATTAACATAGCATTGAGGGTGTTATGGGATTCTTGGGACCCGTTCTATCATCCTATCATGTCAGATTTCAGAAAAACCTACTTCCGAAAAGGCCAATTTTTAGTGAGGGCGCTAGGGCAGTTTCATTCTATTTTTCAGATCCTGGTTAAACTGTCGAGCCTCTTAATAACATTGGGGTTGGTTTGGATTTCCCAATACCTGACCTATCCATCTGTGAAGTCAGAAATCAGAAAAACTCAAAACCCTAGCAGGTCAATTTTTTCAGTGGGGGATTATTCAGTTTTTTGTTAAAAAAAATGAGATCTAGGTCAATCTATGAGGAATTTGACTAGATTTCTAGTTGATTTAGTTAGGGGGAGGCCCAATCTATGAAACCTAGAAATGGTTTGGCAAAATACCGACAGTTCCCTGATTATTTGTTTTTTTCAGGTTTTTATGGTTTAGGACTTTTTAGAAAAAATAGTTAAATTTCAGCAAGGTACAATGGAATAAGATCAGAAAAGAAGAACTTACCTATGGATATTATCGAGATAATATTATAGAAGTCTATAACAGTGATGATCTTAGCTATCTCGATCAATCCTAGAAGATCCCCATGATTTCTATGACATATGCAAGCTCCAAGCCATCAAAGCGCCCCCTACCCTGCATGAACAAACATCAACCATATCATATTTGCACCTACAAAATAAAGAAACTTAATGCTACAAGATAGTAAAATGAAGTAATCATAGATCGCAATGAAACTAATGAAAACCCCCTGATCCAAGACGAAAAGAACCGAGCGAGTTGAGGTCCCCCTACAAAAACGCTCCAGCCAAAAACGCCCTCCTGTAGACAAAACAATGATAGCCACAAAAAAAACATTAGATCTCATGAGAATTTCCATGATGCTAGTAATCTGAATACAAGCTAATCACCATTTGAGCACATCATATGCAAAGCAAATCTAGAAAATTTCCACAGAAAAAGTCTTTCTATTATTCAGATCCAAGAGCCAAAGACCCTTACAAATGAGAAGCTCTCTCCTTTAAATAGAAATGAGAGAACCTCGATCATAACCAAATCCTAACCACTTTCAACATGAGTGGCTAAGATTAAAAAATCAAATGTTCTAATCAATGGTTGAGATGAGCTCAACATACAATACATGGATCAATATAACCATAATTTATCAAAGTGGACTAACCCACCCAAAAAAGGTAACCCACTCAACAAGAAATAAATGAAAGCACATGGTGGGTCCAAGGAGAGTTTGAATAACTCCCTTTGGGTGTCCCCATGGCACAATAAATAATATAACAATTTAATTCTTTGACTTTTGTGCCTCCCTGAGGAAATTGTGAGCCTCCAAAAAGAGCTCCAGAAAATAATAAAAAATGCCCAAAAAATAGGTGTGGGCCCAATCAGGAGCTGCAACTACTGGAGAAGGTGTGGAGGACATCACTCTCATCATCATGACTCATCCCATATCATTTCCTTGCCTCAGTAGCCCAAATTTATTTCTTCAATATTCATTTAATCATTTTTTAATCTACCTCAAGAAACATGAACCTGCCAAAACAGCCTTCTAGGTTGCCTGCATTGCCAAATTGAGCCCACCAGGCTCTATGGGATGGGGGTAATATGGTACAAAAAAGTGGTTACACCCCTATGTTCCATACAATTCCCTAGGAGATCCAACTAAAACATCTCCCTGCTCAAAACTATCAATCTGTGAAGAAAAACCGCATTAGAAAGGCAGAATGAGCCTGATCACATTTGTAAATGCCCAAAACTAGAAATAAACTGTCTCATTAGACTCAAAGAGTCCAAATCCATCTAATGCATATACTCATACTCCTCATAGGTCTCTATCTGATCATCAATCATATCCAATAAACAATATAACCATCTGTGAATAATCAGACACCACTAATAACTCAGACTATATTCATCCGTGACAAGTGTTAAAAGGTTAATACATGCTCTACAACTCATTCAAGTAACAATCACAACAAGTAGCATTCATTTCACTGGCGGTAAATCAACCAATACATATATAAGGCTTTATGTATTATTACCGAGACTTAGAATTTCAGGACTATACTCACTTCATAGCTGTAGTCATTTTGCTAGTGAAGGATGAAGGATGAAATTGACAAGACTAAGGAAAAGGATGAGTTCCTACTCAAAATCATGACACTTCTGATATGGAAAGGGAATACTCACTATAACCAATGTCGGACAAACAAGAACACAAGGAATGGCAGTGCCTCACAAATGGGTGAGTTGTTTAGAGAGTGCTTATTCAACTTAGGCATCATGACTACATCAAGATTGATCCAAGTTCATTAGGATCATCATTTTATTCCATGGAATTTTTGGCCTATATGACCCTTTTGGGACTTCACCAGTGCTTAAAAGCACAGCTAATCACAGCTTTCATCCAAGACATATTTATTTTATAAGGTCAACAATTTTTGGATATAGCATATTTTAAACCACTGCTTTTTTAGACCTTTTCTTATACTCTTCAAGGAGTATTTTAGCATTTCATTGCTCTTGCCCTTTTTACATATGTTAAGAAACATAGTTTTATAATTTTCATTTTCCATGGGTTCATATTCAATATTTCCAATATAAGCAGTACATGAGCTTTCAGTTTTAGCCAACAACATCTCAAGTGACTAGAGGGAGTTCTGCACAATTCCAAACATCGGGACAACCGACCAGAATGATTTAGGCATACAATCCAACTTACCAAAGGCAAGTTCTATCACCAACTTAGAGCCGAGACACAATATAAACAGGGAGGCTTGTCCAACAAAATTTCTAGCGGGGAAAAAGGTCCTCCATGCCATAAGTCAAGAAGTCAGTCGGGTTGAAACTAATATTGAAGGTAATGGATGGGTGAAGACAGTGAATGATGAAGCCAACACTAGCAAGCCAAAACAATGGTGGGAATGACTACCTCTATTCTCCCTAACGAGGGTAAAACCAATGAGTATAGATCAAGAACTTCCAAGTCTAAGTAACGACATCAATACATAGTACAAGATACAACCAAGTCCATATAATTATGACCGCCAGATCATGATACCACGAGTTAATACATGTCACAAGAATCGGTATAAGAGAAATAATAACCATAACACAATATAAAATGTTGAGTCATAACCATGCAATATAATCCTATCTGAGACACCATCTGTCCAGTGAGAAAGAACTGATATAAAACTGGGCATCAATGGCTGCTCTGAAATGACATAAATGGCTACATCGGTCGTCAAATATGAGTGTCCTGAGACTCAGTCCTGACATGGGAGAGTACAATAGTCCACTAATATAATAATGATCCATCAAAACTGCTCATCTCAGCATGTCACATGTAAGATATTTGACTGAAAAATAGGATATGGTAGCCTAGCTACTATATATGTGATAACATCTGGCTCCAGCTGGGACAAGTGCTCTGCTGAAAAGAGCTCTTGAGAACCTCAGAATCTCTATTCCTCTCACTCTGCTTCTCGCATCCTCGATCAATCCATGCAGCTATGCAACCGTGACCAAAAATGTACCTGACTACCTGCAGCATGTCCAGAGCTATACCAAACTCACAGACCGGGCGTCAGAACAATATGTGGATAATATATAAAATACTGAAAATAAATATGCATGAAATTGAAAAGCAGAAAATAAATCTAATCTATAACCACAACTTTCAATAAAATTTTGATTTTTATTGTGCAGGATAACAAAAATCAACACTATACTAAGAGCTTCAAAACTGAGCTTCAAACAACTAAGCAAAACTCTATACTACTGCCGGGAAAGGCTTATTTCATCCTGACTACCCTACTCTAACCAATTTGGACAAGTGTTAAGTAAAATCATAAATCCAATGCAACCACTTGCTGAATGAATCCATTGAGACTTCTTTACAGTTAATGATACAACAAATAAAACATGGCTTGTAAGAAATGTGAATGAAAATTGAAGCCATTATAACTTGTTGTTTGAAGATTAAAGAATGAAATGGATAAAGAGAAATGAAATCATGTCAGGGATGAGATTGATTGTTGCAAACTTCTTCTACCCATAGATCGATAGGATCATAAAATTTATGCAAGTTTAAATTTTATGAAATAAAAGAATACAATACATGATTCATCCCCCCTAGGTCATCATTTCTTCCCTCCTCTTTCTGGTTAGCACACTCGATCATACTCATATCATGATCAATGGTGAAGAAAAATAGGGACAAATTAGAAATCATTAAACTAGAAATTGAGATTAACCCCATTTGTTGCTTATAAAATGACAAAATATGGAATTGGTCTTTATAGAGCTTTTCATTCACCTAATCAAAGAAACTAGCAAAATTTAAAGCATTATGCACCAAGGATGAAAGGAAATAAAATGTTTTACCTTTGACCATTTGGAACTTTCGAGACTCTATGCAGCATGATACCATAGAGGACTTCAATAGATGGGATGGGAGGGTGGATTGAAAAATTAAAACTTGATTTATATCACTTACATGTGTTAACACCAATCTGGCATGTGATATGGGACATTTGCTAGAGAAATTGGCAAGATTGAAACTAACATCCCTAGAAATAGAATCACTATGATTAATCTCCTCAACTCAATCCATTTGATCAAAAGTATGACAGGAAATAGTAGCAACATTACAAGCATCATTCCTTGGAGGCTCTTGATGATTATTTGGACACAAATTCCAGTTCAACAGATGCGACAAAGAAGGTTCTTGGTTAAGCTTTCTCACTAGCATATCATCATCATGCGGTTGCTCTTCTTGAGATTGTTCATTACATTCAACTGAGGATAAATGATCATCATCATTCATTTGATAAGGAAAAACATTACTATGTTCATTTCTATCCTCACAAACTTGGTATTCAACTACAATATGACCACAAGATTGCTCTTCAACAGAAGTTTTATTAATTTCAACCTTTTCTTCTTCTGCAGTGATATGATCAAGGTCTGAATCCAGATTCGGATAGGTTGGATACTTAATCAAATTATCATCAATTCGACAATGACTACGGAGTTCCTCTTCTAAAGGCTATTTAATGGACTCACAAATGGAAGGATCAACTATGGATGCTTCTTGATGGTGATCAGGTTCCCTTCCACGGATCAAATCCAGGATTTGCTCTGTGACTGCTTTAGGTAATAATAACAGAGTATCTCATATTATTTTATTGATATCCCTCTTAGTTTCATCATGAGGTTTTGAAACATTATTCTTGAAGTACTCTGTAACATTCTTATGGATTGTAGGCATGCTCATAATTTGGAACATATCAGGAGAGGAATGGTCCAATTGAGAAAGCACTTCACCAATATACCGATTATAATCATTCCTAGATTCACACTCTAAAGAATCATCAGTGTTACTACTCCAACTATTAATTAAAAAATTTGTGAACATGTCATACCCAGTGATGGATCTTGGTGCTAAATGATCAAACCATAGTTGAACATCCCCTTCCAAGGATTCTCCTAAGGATCGCATATAAACATCTTCATTGTCTGCACTTCTAGATTCCATGTAATCCCAAAGAATGTCCAGATGATTTTCAATATATATATCTTTATTTCCATTGAACCGGGGCATCCTCCTAGTGTAATCATTTAGCATAGGATGAGGTGATCCCGGTATTTCAGAAAAGTCAAAAGGAGACCATTTGTCTTTATTTTTAGCAACTCTGGTTACTTGGCTATAAGGCTTTGACTGGGAATGACTTCTAGGGTTATGTCGACTTACAGGTCCACTCAGGATGGTTGAGAAATTTTTATTGCATGGGTGAGGAATTTGGTGGGTATCATAAAGATTGTGATAACTAGATTCATACCCATAATCATGCTCGAGATCATCCTCATACCTGTATTCTGACCTCCATCTATTCCTTTCGTTTATTTGTTTATTAGTTTCAATCATGCTCTTGGTTACTTCCTTCAAGTGCTTCAAAAACACATCTGAATTCATTATGATTTGTGGTATCCTCTAAGAACTTAAGATTAATATGCTGGGTACGATCCTCAGTGGAGACGCCAGGTGAACCACACAAGTAATTCACCGAAAAGTACGTGTCATATGGAAAGGTGAGGTATGATGAACCAAGGTAGGCCTCTACCTCCCCAACAACGGTGCCAAAATATTATCACCTTCCTTGTAGTTTCCTGCTTAAGGTGGATCCATAATGGATAGTAGAGGGGAAAGCAACTAAGGGGTGGAACCATGACTACCTAGACTCCCAAATGGATGGTTGTCATGCCAATCAAGGAAGCCTTCACTTTAGGTTATCCTAGTCCAGGACAACCATGGGGGAGACCCAGATCTGCTCCCAATAGGAGAGATCGAACCTAGACACCAGAAGAAGATCAGATGGGGCTTCAGGGCACTTAAGGTGCAAGGTGAATGGGAACCCTAGCTCTAGGGTTTAGCTCTAGCAACTGTCTTGGGAAACATAACTATGACAGGGCGAGTACGAATAGAGTTGGGACTATCCAGTACCTAGAAATCAGACTCAGTAAAAGTTGTTTGAGCTATCAGTGAATGTTGGTAGATGGCAAAGGCTACGAGCCTGAGGGCAACGCTAGCTTGGAGATCAGTGCTTTGTATGCATTGGGAAATGGAGCCAGTAGTAAGACAACATTTCAGGAAACCCACTTGGGAAACACCTTGATCTACGAAACCAGAAAGCAATTGGTCCAGAAAATCCAAGGTACAGGAAACCTAGCTCGGTAGATAGCTAGCACTAGGACCTAGGAAGACAAATTTGAATCTTTAGGGGGGATCAAAAGGCTGATGGCTTAGCATTGAGGATGAGAAGAGATCAGGGAGACCTGATCTACAAGCCCAAATCAGGGAAATAGCAGGAAAATCAGATCTAGAAAAGTCAAAATCTGATGATCGGGCTAGGAGGCTGAAAACTGATTTTTTCAGATCTAGAGAAAACCAGGATGAATTAGCACAGCATTGAGGGTGTTCTAGAATGCTTGGGACCTGATCTATCAGCCTATCATGTCATATTTCAGAAAAAGCTACTTCCGAAAAAGGCCAATTTTCAGTGAGGGCGCTAGGGCAGTTTCAGTCTATTTTTTAGATCTTGGTCAAACTGTTGAGCCTCTTGATATAATTGGGGTTTATTTGGACTACCCAAGACCCATTATATCCATCTGTGAAGTCAGAAATCAGAAAAACTCAAAACCCTAGCAGGTCAATTTTTTCAGTGGGGGGTTATGTAGTTTTCTGCTTAAAAAAACAGATCTAGGTCAATCTATGATGAATTTGATGAGTGTTCTAGTTGATTTATTTAGGGGGAGGCCCTATCTATGAAACCCATAAATGGTTTGGAAAAATATCGGACGGTTCCTTGATTATTTGTTTTTTTTAGGTTTTTATGGTTTAGGAGTTTTTAGAAAAATAATTAAATTTCAGCAAGGTACAATGGAATAAGATCAGAAAAGAATAACTTACCTATTTATATTACTTATATAATCTTGTATAATTCTATAACAGTGACGATCCTAGCTATCCTAATCAATCCTGGAAGATCCCCGTGATTTCTATGGCATATGCAAGCTCCAAGCCATCAAAGCGCCCCCTACCCTGCATGAGAAAATGTCAACCATATCAGATTTGCACCTACAAAATAAAGAAATTGAATGCTACAAGACAGTAAAATGAAGTAATCATAGATCACAATGAAACTAATGAAAAACCCTTGATCCAAGACGAAGAGAACCGAGCGAGTTGAGGCCCCCCTACAAAAACGCTCCAGCCAAAATGCCCTCCTATAGACAAAACAATGATAGCCACGAGAAAAAAAATAGATCTCACAAGAATTTCCATGATGCTAGTAAGCTGAAGACAAGCTAATCACCATTTGAGCACATCAGATGCAAAGCAAATCCAGAAAATTTCCACAGAAAAAGTCTTTCTATTATTCAAATCGAAGAGCCAAAGACCCTTACAAATGAGAAGCTCTCTCCTTTAAATAGAAATGAGAGAACCTCTATCATAACCAAATCCTAACCACTTTCAAAACAAGTGGCTAAGATTAAAAGATGAAATGTTCTAATCAATGGTTGAGATGAGCTCAACATACAATACATGGATAAATATAACCATAATTTATCAAAGTGGACTAACCCACCCAAAAAAGGTAACCCACTCAACAAGAAATAAATGAAAGCACATGGTGGGTCCAAGGAGTGTTTGACTAACTCCCTTTGGGTGTCCGCATGGCATAATAAATAATATAACAATTTAATTCTTTGACTTTTGTGCCTCCTTGAGGAAATCGTGAGCCTCCAAACAGAGCTTCAGAAAATAATAAAAAATGCCCAAAAAATAGGTGTGGGCCCAATCAAGAGCTGCAACTGCTAGAGAAGGTGTGGAGGACATCACTCTCATTATCATGACTCATCCAATGTCATTTCCTTGCCTCAGTAGCCCAAATAGATTTCTTCAATAGCCATTTAATCATTTTTTAATCTGCCTTGGGAAACATGAACCTGCCAAAACAGCCTCCTAGGGTGCCTGCGTTGCCAAAATGAGCCCACTAGGCTCTCTGGGATGGGGTTACTATGGTACAAAAAAGTGGTTACAACCCTATGTTCCATACAATGCCCTAGGGGATCCAACTAAAACATCTCTCTGCTCAAAAATATCAATATGTGAAGAAAAACTGCATTAGAAAGGCAGAATGAGCCTGATCACATCTGTAAATTCTCGGAACTGGAAATAAACTATCTCATTAGACTTAGAGATTCCAAATCCATATAAGGTGTATACTCATACTCCTCATAGGTCTCTATCTGATCATCAATCATATCCAGTAAACAATATAACCATCTGTGAATAATCAAACACCAATAATAACTCAGACTATATTCATCCGCTGCAAGTGTTAAAAGGTTAAGACATGCTCTACAACTCATTCAAGTAACAATTACAACAAGTAGCATTCATTTCACTGGCGGTAAATCAACCAATACATATATAAGGCTTTATTTATTATTACTCAGACTTAGACTTTCAGGACTATACTCACTTCATAGCTGTAGTCATTTTGCTAGTGAAGGGTGAAGGATGAAATTGACAAGGCTAAGGCAAAGGATGACTTCCTACTCAACATCATGACACTTTAGATATGGAAAGGGAATACTCACTATAACCAATGTCGGACAAGCAAGAACACAAGGAATGGCAGTGCCTCACAAATGGGTGAGTTGTTTAGAGAGTGTGTATTCAACTTAGGCATCATGACTACATCAAGCTTGATCCAAGTTCATTAGGATCATCATTTTATTCCATGGTCGTTTTGGCCTATATGACCCTTTTGGGACTTCACCAGTGCTTAAAAGCACAACTAATCGCAGCTTTCATCCGGGACATATTTATTTTAATAAGGTCAGCAATTTTTGGATATAGCATATTTTAAACCTAGATCACCGCATTCAACAATTTTTCGCCTTGGAAATCGAAAATTGATGGATTTTTGAGGGAAGCGAACTAAATCAATTAAAACCGGCGATTTTAATCACTCAGCTAAACCCTATTCCCTTCAAAAACTACCTCTACGTTGTGTATTTTGTGAGTGAAGCCATCTATTCCATGAGTGAAGCGGCCAAATAAAGTTGTCGATTCTCATCCGTGATCCGTGAGTGAAGAATGAACTCAGACAATTAAGACAATGTTTACTCCTGACTACAGTGGAAAGTCGCACCTAGTCTCAACTAAAATTATAGGATTAGTAGCAGTCGCAGTGTTGGTCGGCAAATAAATAAATTCGTATTCATTGTTTTGTTATTTTAAAATGGCTTGAATTTTTTATAATATTATGATGATGATTGTTTTTTATATAGATTTATTTTAGTTATTAGATTTTTAAAAATTGATAAATATATAAATATAAGCTTTGTCATTAAGTTTTTTCTGTTAAATAATTCAATATAAGCTTTGTCATTAAATTTTATTTATTTATTTTTTTCTGTTAAATAATTAAATATAAGCCGTCATTAAATATTTTAACAATTAAATTGATATTTGTTAATAAAAATATAATATTAGTTAATAATTATATTAAATATTTAATTTAAATTTAAGTATTATAAAGATATTATAATTATATATTTTAAATATATAGATATATATAGATATAGATATATTGAATTTAATGGCGAATTTTATCCATTAATTTTTTCACGCGATTTTTTTTCAAATTTCATCATTGTCGAATTCGAACACGAACTTGAACCAGGTGACTTTGTTTTAAACCATTTCTTTTTTAGACCTTTTCTTATACTCTTTAAGGAGTATTTTAGCATTTCATTGCTCTTTCCCTTTTTACATATGTTAAGAAACACAGTTTTATAATTTTCATTTTCCATGGGAGCATATTCAATATTTCCAATATAAGCAGTACATGAGCTTTTAGTTTTAGCCAACAACATCTCAAGTGACTAGGGGGAGTTCTACATAATGCCAAACATCAGGACAACTGACCAGAATGATTTAGGCATACAATCCAACTTACCAAAGGAAAGTTCAGTCACCAACTCAAATCCAAGACACAATATAAACAGGGAAGCTTGTCCAACAAAAGTTCTAGCAGGGAAAAAGGTCCTCCATGCCATAAGTCAAGAAGTCAGTCGGGTTGAAACTAAAATTGAAGGTAATGGATGGGTGAAGACAGTGAATGATGGAGCCAACACTAGAAATCCAAAACAATGGTGGGAATGACTACCTCTATTCTCCCTAACGAGGGTAAAACTAATGAGTATAGATCAAGAACTTCCAAGTCTAAGTAAGGACATCAATACATAGTACAAGATACAACCAAGTCCATATAATTACGACCGCCAGATTACGATACCACAAGTTAATACATGTCACAAGAATATGTATAAGAGCAATAATAACCATAACACAATATAAAATGCTGAGTCATAACCATGCAATATAATCCTATCTGAGACACCATCTGTCTAGTGAGAAGGAACTGATATAAAACTGGGCATCAGTGACTGCTCTGAAATGACATAAATGGCTACATCAGTTATCAAATCTGAGTGTCCTGAGACTCAGTCCTGACATGGGAGAGTACAATAGTCCACTAACATAATAATGATCCATCAAAACTACTCATCTTAGCATCTCACATGTAAGAGATCTGGCTGAAAAATGTACTGTGTCTGAAAAATAGAATATGGTAGCCTGGCTATTATATATGTGATAACACTCTCTTTGTATTATTTATCAAATTTCTTTGATGAAGTTATGGTTTCTCTTTCAATCTTTTTACAACTCTGTTAGATTTTGTATGCTTATTAAATAGATTGACCTATGTGTTGATTTCTCATCACTTAATTTATGTGTAATTTATATTTTAAATGAATTTCTTTATTTAATTCATATATTTATTGCTTCAACTAAACATTCATCTGCATTTTAATGTTGATTTGTTAATTGGCATTGCATTGATAGGACAATCTTATGTTTTAATTATTTAAATAAAATAACACAATTTTCATTGTCTTGTTTTATTTGAAGTTGGTAATGTTAGATCTCATTTATATGTTTATCAATTGGAATAACATTTATCAAATACTTTAGATATGATTGTTCTGGTTTTCCAATCACCTTTCACAGGTTTTAGCATAACTCACGCAGATTAGTTTACATTTTCACTACGAATCTTTTAGATCTTCCTAACAGGAAGAGAGATTGATTTGGATCTGCCCATATAGTGCCAATGGAGGTCTAATATATGTAGGAGTTAGTCACACCAAAAAATTTGGGGATAGAACCATCCTTTTGTAGGGTTGTTTGAAGCCTTTCATATTAGGATTTCTCCTCCTATTGTTGCCTTGTATTTTTCCAGCATTACCACCCAAGCATGATCAATATTTAAAAAAAATATATTTTATTATGCTTTATTGTGGTTATAGGGGGGATTCAAAACATTTTTGTATGTTGCAATCAGGGGCCTTCTAAACCACCTTCATATGTCACTACGATGGGTGTTCAAAACT
Organism: Pseudotsuga menziesii; assembly: GCA_001517045.1. NCBI lineage: Eukaryota > Viridiplantae > Streptophyta > Pinopsida > Pinales > Pinaceae > Pseudotsuga > Pseudotsuga menziesii. The sequence continues at coordinate 294,225 of LPNX010168079.1, forward strand.
ACCCTTGTATGCTACAATGATGGGGGTTCAAAACCCCCCTTATAGGCTTATATGAGGAGGGTTCATAACTGCCCCCATATGTTTGCAATATGGGGTTTTAGGGAGGGATTCAAACTGCCCCGTAGGTGTCTATGAGGGGGGTTTCAAACTTCCCCCATAGGTACCTACGAGGGGGGTTTATAAATTCCCCAAAAGGTTTGTAATACAGAATTTTAGGGGGGTTTTGAACTGCCACCAAAAGTCACTTTTAGCATCGATTTCGATCTCATCCACAACCATCCTTAAAAGTCCAAACTTTTAACATTGGTGCTATTGGTGGTGGTTTTATTAAGAATGCCTCCAAATTTTTGTAAGATGGAGTTTTAGGGAGGGTTTAAAACTTTCCTTGTATGAAATTAGGGGGGGGGTTGCAACCAATCCTGTAGTTACCTATGAGGGGGGATTGTAACTGCCCTTCTAGGTACCTATGAGGGGGGTTTGCAACCACCCCTAAAGGTTTTTTATAAGGAATTTTATCAAGGGTTTGGAATCACCTCCATAGGTGTCTACAAGGGGGGTTTAGAACCACCCTTACAAGTCACTTATTTTGGGGGGTTTAGAATTGCCTTGAAAAGTCACTTTTAGGGGTGGTTTTGATCTCTTCCAAAATGGGCCCTAAAATGACAAAATTTTAGTGTTGGTGCTATTAGGGTTTTTTTTGTAAAGACCACTTCCAAATCCAAAACTGACCCCAAAAGTGACTTTTGGAGGTGGAAGACAAGCCCCCCTAAAATTCAATTTTTTTTTAGTAGATCATGAAGCACCAACCATAATATCCTCAACTATCCTAGGTGTCATTGGGATATTGAATTTAATGGTTGTTGAAATGTTGGCCATGTTACCTTCTTCAAAGGTGTCAAGTGTCAGGATTGTGTTTTTAAACCAGTCGACAATTCCTTGGATGAAGTCTTTCCCTTTGATAGAGAATTGGTCAGACGATGAAGAAGGAGTGATGGTGCAAATCATCCCAAGGAAATTTAGGAGTAGAAAGAGCTTCGAGGGTCTCTTCGTCATTGTGAAAGTAGTGCATGGATAGGTTGGAAGGATATTCCACAAACAAGGAGGGGAATGGGATACCAGAAGTAGATTTTTTGTAAATGGTGTTGTTGGTGTTCGAGGAAGAGGTTGGAGGGCATATCTCCTTGAGGACAGTGATTTTGGACTCACAATATTTCTTACGAAGGTCATTGAAGAGAGATAAGTACTCAGGAAAGTTTGGGCAATGGTGGGAATAATGACCATATAGGCCGCAAACTACATAGTAGTGGTTGGTTCTTAGAGATTTGTTCTTAATAACCGATATGGTTGGTACATTGACAAATCAATTGTCATCGACCTCGACTATTGTGCACATGTGTGTGTGAAGGATTGGAAAATCAGGACAATTTTGTGTTGCATGGCCTTGGACATTACATAAAGCACAAGTAGGAGGAGGAAATGGTTATGTCCAGCCTTTGGGTGTCTTTCCCCCAGTCTTCGTGGCAGGAGAGGGAAAGTATTAGCAATATAAATAGTTAGTTGTGTACTAGGAGGTGGGTGTGACACTGTGTCAATCGGTTGGACTAGAGTCAACATGAAATTTGGAGTAGGGGGAAGGGTGGGGGATTAAAGGTACCACATGGGAATGCCCAAAGTGAAACCCATAAGGTTGAGAGTAGACATTACTATCTTTTTCACAATTCTAGAAGGTGGAAAGAGGAAGGGGATCATGTGTACAGGAAATGACCCCCAATAATTCCATGAGGTCTGCAGTTGGGGTTGCAGCTGAGGTTGCGAGGAGGTTGGAATGTTACTGGATGTGACAGTGAAAAAATATGATATGTCAGCTGTCAAAGGAAGAGGTGGGAGGGACAAAAGGTGTCCTTCAAAGGGGCGTTGGTAAATAAGTCTGGACCAATAGAAGATAGGGAAGGGATGGAGAGGTTTTTGATGGTGGTGTCGATAGTAGGGAAGACATGCTTAGGAATGGATGGTACTTTAGGATCATAATACATCAATTAGTTAATATTCATGATATTCCCATCATGAGGGAACATCAAGAGTCAAAATACAGTAGAATCAATGACTCACATTGCATACATATAACTACATCTAAGGATGTTGTATTTCGAACCCTCTTCGACCTAGGCTTAGTCCCTCCTAGACGCGCAAAAAATACCAATATATTGACTCGATAGAGAAAGGCTCTGTCGAAAGAACCTACGATGCAGATGCAATATCACCCAAGATATATTTCTATGGGTAACTTCGAGAACCAGGTTTCAACAATTGGGTGGGGGATCTCGAGTCCCTTTGTCTTCTACCAAGGTGATCAATAGAGGCTAATGGGTGGGACTTTTATACCTATTTTACATAGTCGAGCTATGAAACAACTCATCCTTTGGTATGTATTATCAAAACAAATCCCAATATTATAACAACTAACCCGATGCATTATAGTTACATTCAACAATAACAATGCGACGAATATATATAAACTCATTCATAATAAAATACATAAACACATATCCACAGTCACATATAAATGCAGCTAAATCATTTTCATCATTCACACATTTGAGACGGTATAAAAAGTGGAAACCCGTCTCGGGAAAAACCACAAAAGTACTCTTCATCTGGCATGAGAAATATATGGAACCTTTGGTATGCGCACTAAGCTATAGACTCTTTTCTATATCTTTTTTTCTTATCTATACAAATTCCTTCCTCCTCTCATTATCTTTGATCTTCTATTCATTACTCTTCCTCTACTCTTCCTTTACTTGACTCTACTGATGATCCCCACACAACCTAGATTGACTCAATCTCTTCTATGACTTCTGTTAGTGATCCTCACATAGACTGGATTGAATCAATCCATTATACACTCCTATGCACTCAGCTGCAGGGTCTTCAACTACTCTTTATTACTAAACAGAGTAACGACAATGCAAATCATAATGTCACTAAATGAATAGATGCTACTGAGGATAACATGAACAAACCCTCTAGAGGATAACATACATACATCTTGGGTTCCTCCTTTTATATACTCTTACATGTCATTCTCATCCGAATTCATACAGTTAGCCAACATACTATATTTCCTATTTTATCGACACATGTAAGTAGGAATTAATGACCTGATTTACAAATATTCTTTCATACATGAGGCTTCCGTTGAATCTAGCCATCCTCATACCCATGATTTTTTTGAACTGTCGCTATATAGATGATGCACCACTACACATCCTATGACATGGTTAACTTTGTCACATCCTTTCCTTCTGTCGTTGCTCCTCTTCCATCATGGCCTCTCTTCGGTTGCAGAATCTCTTCTTCTCCCATCGAAGCTTCCTCTTCTGCTGATTCTTTACTTACCACTTTCTTATTTGTCTCCATCTGTTCTTCCTACATCGCATCCTTCTTCCTTACTACTTCTTCTACCTTGTCCTCATTCCTTCCTTCCACAACTACTTCTATCACAACTCCATTTCCTTATTATGTTCATCCTTTATTTCTTCGCATCTTGCTTTGCTTCTTGCAAGCTAACTCTTTTCCTTGGGTATAATTCTAACTGATTTTTTCACTTGTTCTGACTTGACCTTAAAAATATTGTAATATATTCACTACTTTCTCTACCTCCTATCACACATCTTCCTCTTCTTTCTGCAAATTATCCACAAGTTTGGAACTGGGGTGTTCTAATGGTATAATTTGTGTTGCTTGTACTTCCTGTTGTACTCTCTGATATATATGATGAATAATTCCTGTAATTCTTTCATCTTGAGCATGCAAATCTTCATCCTTATCTCCACATTGTTGTTATTGCATGTGCAACACTGTCACTTGCTACTGCAATTTCTTCATTTCTGTCGCCTTATCCATCTTCTGTTCTAAGGGTGAATTCTTCATTTCTGTCACCTTAGCCATATTCTGTTCTAAGGGTAAATTATTCATCTCCTTATTTAGCTGAGTTTATTTTGTCTCAGTTGTGCGCAAATACTCTATGATTATCTCTAGTTTGATGTCTTCCATCAAATATTCCCAATCCTGAGAGACTTGGTCAATATCCTTAGAACATAGTGCATCTACCTCTTCTATCTTCTTTGTTTCTTATGTTGTTTCTCTTGTTCTTTCTTCTATTGGATAAATCTACTGTTTCAGAGAAGTAGGGAATATGAGATGAAAAATCTCATCAACATCACTGATTCTCAAAGATGAAGAAATGATCCAAAGTGTGTGCCGAGGAATCTATCCTTTGGCCTCTTTCCTATCATAGGGAGGCCATGCTGCCTAACGTATTCTTCATCCACATTGAAATTTGGCACATAATCATCTTCTCTATTCTGGTAATGGTGATTTTTTCCATCTCATCGATGTCGTTTGCTTCTTCGAGGATGAAATCTGCCATTTCATCAACGTGTTACTTCTCGTCATCGAAATATTCCATCTCATCTTCATTAAAAAATCATCATCAACTATGTTTTGAGATTCTTGTAGAGATGATAGTGATCATGATGGTGGAATTTTTCTCTATTTTTCATTATCGAAATGCTGGTTCGAACCAACAGGATCTAGCAATGGATATTGTGCACTTTGGAAAATTGTTACAGAATTTTATCGGTTTCGATGAAATGTCATTTGGAACTCAAATTCTGACTACTGCTTCTTCATTCTTCATCAGTAGTGCTGAGAAGGATTTACTCTTGAGGGGACCAGAATGATTCCTTATTGGAGAACTCGATAGGAAGGTTCATTTCCTTAGATCAGGGAGTACTAGAACTAGCTGAGCTTCCAATCCCATCCCTACTTGTGGTGGAACATATCCGTCAGCATTTTCCTCGACCAACATAGGAAACATGGATTCAATCATGGAGCGTGCGAGTGTAATGTCATTGATAATCATAGTATCCATACTTCTATAAAGAACTCACTTCGTCCCTGGGTGTTGTACATATAAATTCCTCATTCCATAGTATTAGAATGAGTTGAAAGTGAAGGGTGAATGTAGGTAATACTGACTTGTTTAGTCTATCGTACCTTCACACGCATAACAATTGAGTGGAATAGTGGCAACACGATCCATCACGTGGATCACCTTTCTAAATCATCATACATAAACTCCCATGGAACCCACTACTTTCCTATATGATGTCATTATAATCACGGTCAAAGTGAATTCAAAGCACGCCACTAGATTCTCGCGGCCTTTTCAACTTAATGCGCTCTAGCTGTCCTATCGGAAATGACTAACATCAAGTTGTCATATTTACACTATCTTTAATTCTTGTGACAACGTCGCACTCCTTGCAACATGTTTTTTTCCCTTCACCAAATCTCATTTTCTTGTGATAAACTGTGTCTTCTCCCTAAATTTATATTCTGCGCTAGACATCGAGTCTAAGAGATGTCATCGTTTCCTGTGGCATACTAGATGTATGCGAATACAATTTTTTTCCTCTCTTTCTGTTTCTCCTATCTTGTTTTTATTGCTCTTTTTTTTATACGACCAAGTCGCTTCTTCTATCATGATATGACTTCAGTTGAATTCCATTCAATAGTCCTCAGACCCTTTGTTCCATCTAACCTTTTAATTTCATAGCTCCTCCATTAGTGATATTCATGAATATATACGGTCCTAACCAATGTGTTCTCAACTTTCTTGGATGCTTGAGAAACTTTTTGTAATACATAAGAACAATTCCTCCAACCTAAAATTGATTTCTCTTAATGTGTTGATCATGCCATGCTTTTTGCCTTTGTTTTTCCACATTTTGATGAAAGCCTGTGACAAAACATTCATCTTCCAGCTGCAAAAAATGTGACAATATTTCTTCAATAACATTGACATCGTCATATCTGTGATCACAACAATAATTAATCTTGGGACAATAAACTCCATAGGCATCATAGCTTCCTGTCCATACACCAACCGAAATGGAGTTTGTCCTATCAATTTCTCACATGTCGTGCGATATGCCCATAATACTGCTGAAATTTTTTGATCCCAGACATCTCTTTGAATGTTGCAAACATTTGTCAATTCATTCTCCATAATTTTTTTAAAGGATTTGACAACTCCATTTTCTTGAGTGTGATAAAGTGTTGTCCATCTATGTTGAATCTAGAATTCTTTCGTGACTTATGCAATCAATTGGTTGACAAAGTGCGTACCTTGGTCACTTACTAAAATATTTGGACATCCAAATTGTGTTATGACATTCTCAAATAAAAAATTTGCAGCAATCATAGAAGTACAATCCTTTACTTGCACTACTTCGTCCCATCTTCTTAAGTAATCAGTCACAATAATAATATAGCATGCACCAGTGTATTTTCCTGTCGGATTGATAGGACCCACAAAATACACGACCCATTTATGAAATGTATATAAAGTTATTTGAGATACAAATGAAATTTCATACCATCAAGATGGCTTTCCAGTCCTTTGATATACATCCCAGCTGCGACAATAATCCTGGGCATCCGCATGCATGGTAGTCAACCATAATCCTGCTTGCAAAATCTTGTGTACCGTAGCTTTAAATGCATAGTGACCTCTTGTAACACCTGGATGTGGTTAATTTTATATCAATAGTTTCTCATGCTCCAAAATGCAGTGACAAAGAATCTCATCAGGACCCATTTTATACAGTTGTTCAGCAATCAACTAGAAATCCACATCTCATGTAACCAACTGTTTCTTCTACACTAGGGTGAACTCAGCTAGTGTATAACCAATACTAAAAGGTTGTATGATATCTCTATAATTATCATCAAACATGGTTATGGAAAATAGTTGCGCATCAGGGAGATTATCATCTAGGTTACTGTAATCTTCACCACTTTCTATCCTTGAAAGATGGTCTAGTCCCAAATTCAATCGACCAAGTTTAACAATTATCTCAAAATCAAATTCCTGGAAGAGGAGAAGCCATCGATAGATATCGCCCCCAACACTGGCTTATTAACCAGGTATTTCAATGTGGAATGGTTAGTGTACATACTAAAATATCCACCTAGTAAATAATGGCTGAATTTCTGCAGCACATATTGTTGATGTATTTGTAACTTCGGAATGTATTCACCTATGTATCTTATGTCTTGTACCCCGATGTTTATTTCGGGAAGTGTCCATAATGTATTTGAGTCATGTCATGCCCCGATGTTCCTATCGAGAGGTTCTATAAAGTAAACAAGTCATTTCAAGTCATTGTGGGTAACCCTCCTATTGTTCAAGGGTTAAAGTCCCCACAGTTCCGGGGCACTAGGGTTATTAGACTCTCCTAGAGAAGTTGGCCCTAGTAGGGTTTAGTCAAGTTGAGAATTAGTATAAATAGAGAGATAGACTCTATATTTATCACACACTCACTCAAACTCAGCTGTAGCACATAGTTGAGGAAGAAGAAGACTCTGGGGCTAGGAAGAAAGAGGTCACTACTATCGGGATATCATCTTACTATTTTGGGGTTTTACTTTTGGTGTTGATTCTATCTCTGAGGAAGTTGCAGGGTTTTCTCCATTTATGGTTTCCCCGAGGAAAAAAAATGTGTTCATTGTCTCTTGTGTTTGATTGTTGTGCTTGTTATTCTCTCAGTTAAAAGATCCTAATATGATGCTAGCTTAATGTTAAAAATCTAACATGGTATCAAAGCTAACCTGAGAAGAAGACACTGTGCAGCTGTGGAAACTAGGGCTTCCTACTTTGTGGATCTCTCTCCATAGATTTTTAGCAAAAGAATGTTCGAATAACTCTCCTCCCTAGGGCGCATCTTTCTGTCGAAGCAAAATCCAATTCTGAGGTTTTTTAGTTTTGGACCCGACACTACTGGCGAAAATTAGGGCTTTCCACAAAAGTGGAAGTTTTCAGTGAGCCTAGGCCTGGATTGATCTCCTCCACAAAATAGAAGTTTAGAGATCAATATCAAAGCATTTGGTTGGACAGAACTCCAGAAAATCAAAACCCTAATCTACTCCTGGACCAACACTGCATAATTTTAGCTCCAAATCTAGATCCGACATCTTGACCTGGTAAGATCTAAATCTTTTGTATTTCCATTTGAGGTTCTTAGTTAATATGTCTCATCATACCAAGCTTGATGAAAAGCTTGAGGGAGCTGATAACTTTCTAGCCTGGAAGTATAGGATCTCCTTGGTCTTGGAAGAAAATGAGTTGGACTCCTCCATCCATGAGGATATTCCAGTTTCAAAGGGAGATGAGGAGAAGGCCTTACACAAGAATAAGTTGGTTATGGAAAAAGAGGATCATTGTTGATTCAATCAAGGATCAACTCATACCATAGGTGTCCTCCCTAAAGACACCTAAAGCTATGTTTGATGCCTTAACCAAATTGTTTGAAGGGAAGAACATAAACTGGAAGATGATTCTAAGAAACCAACTGAAGAATGTAAAGATCCAGAATGCAGAGACTATCCAGTCTTACTTTACAAGAGTCTCTCAGGTCAAGGAACAACTAGAAGTAGTAGATGAAGAATTAGAGAATGCAAATATTGTAATGACCACCTTGGATGGTCTCCCTAGATCATGGAACTCCTTTATTCAAGGGATCTGTGCCAGAAATAAGTTAGTCAAGTTCAGCAGACTATGTGAAGAATTCTCTCAAGAAGAAGCTTGGATAGTAGCTCGAGAAGAAAATATGGGAAGTGAATATCAATCTCTCATAGTACAATCCAAGAAAACTAGATCTGGCCACCACAGAAGTAAGTACTCTCATCAAAGGAATAAATCTAGAAAGCCTAGAGATTTGTCTAAATACATTTGCTATACATGTGATGAAAGAGGAAACTTTACTAGAGGCTGTCCTAGAAAAAAAAGTATCTCTCACAAGAAGAAGGGAAATAAGAGAAGACATCATGCTCATGCTACAGAGGATGATGAACCTTCCACAAAGAGAAATAGACAAGCCAGTGATGATTCTTCAAGTGATGAAGAATATGTTCTGATCTCCACTCTCACAGGAACTATCACACATGGCAGCAATGATTGGCTTATAGATAGTGGTGCTTCCAAACATATGACAGGATTCAAGGAATCCTTTGTGAAACTTTCTGAACATGAATCACCTCACAAGGTGAAACTCGGAGATGACTACCAATATCCAATAAAAGGTAGTGGTGAATCCTCATACAAGCTAGACTCTGGTAAGTCTATCAAAATGAAAGATGTATTGTTTGTACCTGGACTAAAGAAGAACCTCCTCTCCATATCTGCATTGGATGCAAAAGGAATGAGGGTTTCATTTGTAGATGGCCAAGTCCTCATGTGGCCAAAAAGAAAGTCTTTCGATGATGCAGTAGTGATTGGAGAACAAGAATGAGGACTTTACATATTGAAGGGCCAACCAGAACAAGCTTTGGTTCATGACTCGATAGAACCAAATGAGATTTGGCATAGAAGGATTGTACATGTGCATTACAGAGCACTACCACTTGCAAGCAAAGCTGTTGAAGGTCTCTCAGAAATGTAGACAAAACATGAAGGAGTATGCAAAGGATGTGAAAAAGGGAAGAACACAAAGAATACATTTCCAAGCAGTGAGAGCAAGGCAAAAGGAATCTTGGAAATCATCCACTTCGATGTATGCGGTCCAATGTCATCAAGTTCATTAAGAAGGTATGTATACTATGTTTCTTTTATTGATGACTTTTCTAGGAAGACATGGATTTACTTCATGAAGAACAAAGATGAAGTATTCAACAAGTTCAAGGAATTCAAAGCCTTGATCAAGAATAACACTGAAAATAAGATCAAGACCTTTCGATAAGATAATGGTAGAGAATTCACTTCAAATCCATTCAAAGAGTTGTGCAAAGACTCAGGGATTAAGAGGGAGTTGTCCACTCCTTATAATCCACAATAGAATGGGATTGCAGAAAGGAAGAATAGAACTATCATGGAAGATGCAAGAGAAATGCTTCATGATCAAGATCTTCCTATGCATCTATGGGAAAAAGCTACCAGAATAGTGGTGTATGTACAGAACCATACTCCACACAGAGTACTCGAGAACAAGACTCCTAAAGAAGTATTATTTGGTAAGAAACCAGAAGTCAACCATCTCAGAATATTTGGCTGTCCCATATACATACACATTCCTAAAGAAAAGAGGATGAAGTTAGATCTTTCAGGAAAGAAGGGTATATTTGTGCGATACTCTGAAAGCTCGAAGGATTACAGAATATACTTCCCAGGGTTCAAGAAAATTGACATTAGTAGAGATGTAACATTTGATGAAGATTCAGCCTACATCAAATCCAAGAAGAAACCGGATGAAGAACCTGAAGAAACAAGAGCATATAGAATTGATGATACAACCATGAAGGAAGAAATTCAAGAAGAAGATCAAGAGTTAGAAGAACCTCAAGAACCGGTAGATCCACCTCTGGAGAAGAATCCTCATAAGAGGAAACCTGCTTGGGTATGTGAAATTATCCAAGGTGCAGAAAGATATGGAGATTTAGAATAAACACCTAGAGGAAGAAAGAGAACTAGGACATGCTCCATTTATGTAGCCTTGCTATGTGACATTATTGACAAAGAACCTTCCAACTATGAGGAAGCGGTAGAATGGAAATAATGGAAGGATGCTATGATCGAAGAGTATGAATCAATCATAAAGAATGATGTTTGGGATGTTGTCCCAAAACTAGAAGGGAAGTCCATTGTAACTTCTAAATGGATCTACAAGATCAACCATGCTGTAGATGGAAGCATCGAGAAATATAAAGCAAGATTCATGGCTCATGGTTTCTCCCAGAAAGAAGGAATATATTATGAAGAAACATTTTCACCTGTAGCCAGATACACTTCCATCATATCAGTACTTGCTCTGGCAGCAGTGATGAAATGGAAGATACACCAGATGGATGTCAAGACTATTTTCTTGAATGGTGTAGTAGAAGAGGAAGTGTATGTGGAGCAGCCACTCAGTTTTGAGACACATGACAGGGAGTCTCATGTGTGTAGATTGAAGAAATCACTGTATAGTTTGAAACAGGAACCCAGGACATGGTACGATAGAATTGATGGTTTCCTATCTAGTTTGGGCTTTACCAAGAGTAAAGCAGATTCTAACCTTTACTACAAGGTTGAAGATGGAAATCTAGTGATACTCCTAATGTATGTGGATGATCTGTCTGTAACATGTATGGATGGGTTGTTTGTTGATAGGAAGAGGAAACTTGCTACCGAGTTTGAAATGAAAGACTTGGGTATGATGCACTATTTCTTAGGCATGGAGGTGTGGTAGAATGTATATGGAATCTTCCTTGGACAAGGAAAGTATGCAGTAGAGATTCTGAAGAGATTCGGGATGATGGAATGCAAGGCCATAACCACACCTATGGCATCGAACCTGAATCTATTGAGTGATGATTCATTAGAAGCGGTTGATGCTACGATGTATCATCAGATGATTGGGTCCTTGATGTACCTGACGAACACAAGACTAGATAGTTTCTTTGTTGTGAACACCTTGAGCCAGTTCTTGACAGATCCGAGACATGTTCACTTGACTACTGCAAAGCATATTCTGAGGTAATTGAAGGGTATAGTTTATTATGGGCTCAAGTATGAGCCAAATTAGAAGATTAAACTAGAGGGTTATATTGATTCAGATTGGGCAGACAGTGCTATCGATAGGAGGAGCACTTCAGGGTGTTGCTTTAGTATGGGATCAGGTGTGATCTCTTGGTTTAGCAAGAAGAAATCCTATGTGGCACTGAGTACAGCTGAAGTAGAATATGTCGTAGCTTGTTCAGCTAGTTGTGAGGCAGTTTGGATGAGAAAGCCATGGTCTAATTTATTTGATCTCCAGTTGGATGCTACTTGTATATATTGTGACAACCAGAGTTGTGTGAAGTTGTCAGAGAACCCAGTGTTCCATGACAAGTCGAATCATATTGAGATCAAGTATCACTATATCAAGGATATGGTGTAGAGAGGAGCAGTGAAGCTCCAGTATGTTTCGACGGAGGAACATATAGCTGATGTGTTGACAAATCCATTGGCTAGAGTGAAGTTTGATTACTTCAGGGAGAAGCTTGGTGTTCTCTAGATCGAGGTTCCCTCTAAGGGGAAATGATGATGCTGAGATCCATTCTGACATGGTGAGAGGATTAGGTTCCTTCCATGGTCATATGTAAGGGCTGAGCCATTCTGTCATGGTGAGAGGATTTGGTTCCTTCCATGTTAGATATGAGTGCTAAGCCATTCTTATGTAACTATAGGATTGGTCCCTACATGATCAGATGGAAAGGCTAAATGCCATTCTTGGAATGGAGGCACTTGGTCAGTTACTAGGAATACTCAGTCTGGGACTGAGGATAGTTCTGATATGACTGTAGGATGTAGTATTACATGATCAAATGTGAGTGCATGGCCATCCTGATGTGATTGAGGGAGGTGTACCCACTTGATCACATATAAGGGCTGATGCCATTCTCTAGGAGAATGGAGGCACCTGGTCAGTTACCAAGAATCCTCAGTCTGGGACTGAGAGCCATTTCGATGTAGTGTTTTTGAACATGGTTGAATGTAAGTGCGAAGCCCTTTCGATGTGGTGTTTTTGAACATGGTCGAATGTAAGTGCTGAGCCCTTCCGATGCAGTGTGTTCGCACATGGTTGGATATAAGTGCTAAGACATTCTGGTGTGATGTGTTTACACATGGTTAGATGTGAGTGCTGGGCCTTTCTGATAAGATGAGGTCAGATGTGAGTAATGGGAGTACCTTTCTGACAATATGAGGTCAGATGTAAGAGTTGGGTGGGCCATTCTGACTTAGGGTCATATATAAGTGCTGATGAATACCTACATGAAGGGTAGGCCTAAAACCAGCATGAAAAAGGGCTGGCTCTGTAGAACTTCCTGTGACGAGAAGAATCGAGAGATAGCACCGATGATGATGATCCAGATCAAGTGATGATCTAGATGTGATGATGATTCATACTTGATGATGATCTAGACCAAGTGATGATCCAGATTTGATGATGATACAATGATGATGATCTAGCAGTGATGTTCCAGCAGTCGTGATGATCCAGATCCCATGATGAAGAATACTTGAAGATGAAGAAGACTTGAAGAAGAAGATGACTTAGAAGATTAATTAAATATGAATAATGCTTGAAGACAAAGAATACTTGAAGATGACGATGATGAGATGATCTAGTCGATACAGAGAAGAAGACGAGTGCTGAAAATTGTGTCAAAATAATACCTTCCTAGTTAAGAGGGAGTGTTGATGTATTTGTAACTTCGGAATGTATTCACCTATGTATCTTATGTCTTGTACCCTGATGTTTATTCCAAGAAGTGTCCATAATGTATTTGAGTCATGTCATGCCCCGATGTTCCTATCGGGAGGTTCTATAATGTAAACAAGTCATGTCAAGTCATTGTGGGTAACCCTCCTATTGTTCAAGGGTTAAAGTCCTCACAATTTTGGGGCACTAGGGTGATTAGACTATCCTAGAGAATTCATCCCTAGTAGGGTTTAGTCAAGTCAGGAATTAGTATAAATAGAGAGCTAGCCTCTCTATTTATCACACACTCACTCACACTCAGTTGTAGCGCATAGCTGAGGAAGAAGAAGACTCTGGGGCTAGGAAGAAAGAGGTTACTGCTGTTGTGAGATCATCTTACTATTTTGGGGTTTTACTTTTGGTGTTGATTCTATCTCTGAGGAAGTTGTGGGGTTTTCTCCATTTATGGTTTCCCCAAGGAAAAACACTGTGTTCATTATCACTTGCGTTTGATTGCTATCCTTGTTATTCTCTCAGTTAAAAGATCCTAATATGATGCTAGATTAATGTTAAAAATATAACACATATACCATTGCTAAACCTTCTCTTTCTGTCATGGTATAATTTCTCTATGTAGTCGACAAATTCCTTCTAGTGAAGGAAATGGGATGATCAATCGATCCTTCAATAGGATGCATCAATACCACGTCGAGCGTGACAGACGACGCATCGACATGAACATGAAATTCCTTTTTCCAGTTTGGAAATACAAGTATTGGTGCAGTATCCATCTTGTTTTTCAACATGTACAAACTCTCTTGGAAGCTCTATGTACATTAAAACTTAGCATCTTTCTTCAAAATATTTTCCATCGAAGTAGTCACCTATGCATATCCTTTGATAAATTTTCTGTAGTATCTAGTGTGTTCCAGTGCTGCTCTCAATTGTTTAACTATGGAAGGTGGTGGTAGATTGTGAATGATCACAATTTTGGCTGTGTCGACCGAAATTCCACAGTGATAGACCACATGGCCTAACAAAACTCCAAGCAGGGTGCAAAATATACATTTCTTCAAATTAAGTGAAATTTGATACTAGAGACATCATTCCAACATAATTATAAGGCTCTCAATATGCTCTTTTATGAGCCAAATACTATCCAATAATCAAAGTAAGCTTCAATAAATTTATGCATAAAATATTTAAAGGAAGCTACTACAATTCTATAAAAAACTGCATGAGAATTCTTAAGTCCAAAGGGAATTACCATATACTGGAGACATCCCCACTCTGTGGAAAAGGTAGTCTTGTGTTGGTATTCCTTTGTAATACTAATATGATGGAATCCAAAAAATATATCAATGAACGAATACATTTCCTATCCTCTGACACTCTCAATTACTTCATCTATAAATAGAATCAGGAATGGGTCATGTAAGCAAGCATCATTCAATTTTCTTAGGTTGACATGAATTCTTACTTTGCTAGAGGTCTTATTGTTTTGGACCACTATCGAACTAATCCATTTTGATTCTTCAATAGGTTCTATAACACCTGCCTCTAACATTCGGTCCAATCAACCTTGAAATTTTCTTTGTATCATGGATTCAACCAGTATCGTCATTGCTTGACTGGTTTTGCGTCGGGATTCAAAGGTATTTTCATTTCACGAAGATATATGACTATTCCCTTCATATATGGAAACCTAATAGGGAACAGATCCTGAAAATCATGCAATAAATGAGTGATATTTCCTATAGTCTCTTCATCCCAATAATCTCCAATATTTTGTGAAGTTTGGATTGTCAGGCGAGCCAATATTAACTTTCCTAATTTTAAGTGGACTCAGGAATTGGTCACTAGAAATACCAAATCCCTCCATTGTGTGCATACCTTCTGACTCAGGTATGTTTATGTTGAGTGGGTCATCATCATTCGGTCCTCTTGTCACATTGTAGCACTCCATCCAATGGTTGATTTTCATGTTGCATTGAATGAAATTCATTACTGCGACAAGGATTTCCTCAAATGTCTTATGTTTCAAGACTTGCAATGCAACATCAATTGTTGGGTGATCATCTACGAGCTCAAAGGTATGTGTGAAACTAATGACTAGCTCTTCACACTCAAGATTTCCTTGTTGCATTTCAATAGATGTATACCAATTCCTTGGTATCATGCCCAATGTATATATGAAGTGATGAACCCATTCTTATCATGGATATTCCTACCATATCATGCGACAATGCTCAATAATTTCAACAGGATTTGTCAATCTTGTATAGTTGCGACTAGTATAATTGATCTCTTCTCCAAATATCATCTCCAACAATCTTCTACATTATGACCACTCATATATAGATTGTTTATGTGTACCCCACCATCTAGCGGGCGTAGCTTTCAACACAAAGTCCAAGGTGAACAATCGTTGCAATTCTATAATTTCTGCTTCAAATTATTCTAGAAAAGAAAAAATATTAGGAAAACCTTTATGTGTAGGAATCTTGTTTTCCTCATCTCCTACCCATCGCATAGATCTTGTAATTCTTATGCATCTTCTCATGGAAACTTCATGCATCCGATTCTACCAATTTTCTAACGCTTCTCCTGAATCAGACGTATAGGAGCTAACACTCCTCCAACTGATATTTCCATCAGTTGTTGGATTTATATATTCATCTCAAGAGGACATATTGTTATATATATAATCCAGGTAATTACCTTTTCCTTCACTGTTAACTGGTTTGAAATATCTCTGTCCTTCCAGCAGATCAATTAGTGCGACCACCCTTATCTCTGAATATTTAATCGACATGATTATTTTGATAAAATTGATGATGGTATGATTATCTATCACCCAGGAAAACCTTGAAAGTGTAGGATATCGGTTTGTATCATCAACAATGTTGATCACTTCAAATTCTGCATATGTTCTCAGAACTTCTACCTCAACAGGTACTTGAGTCATTAAACCGATGGGTATAACCTTCAAATGATTTTATAACCTTAATTTAATGAGAGACCAATCCAATCATGGCTTGTTCATGCTTTCCAATGTCTACATTATCAAGATATTGACATTAGAGACTAGATCTAGAATGATATAATCCATGTCATAGTCTCCAAACTGTGCTTTCATTCGTAGCTGGCGACTAGTTTTTAATCTCTTCCTGACACGGTTAACTCTTTTTTCAGCTTGGGACTCTTCTGGAGTTTATGATATAAGAGTTGTCAATTTTATGACACCATCTTTATCATGGATTAGTGCTAAACAATTTTTTGAAAAATTATTTTAGCTTACTAACCTTTCTTGTATGTTTCTTCCTGATTATTTGATCAAACCTCTCGGTAATATCTCTTACTTGTACAAATTTCGATGCTTGATTTGTGTCAAAAAATCCTAATCAAACGTTGAAGAATACTTATTTCTATTTTTGGATGTCAAACAGTACTTTATTTTGTGTAGCTGGTCATACCTATGGTTGTGCATGTTGTGTATCCTGGTCTTCTCCATTCACAACACCTCCTCTTGTAAAGAAAAGAATGTTTACTTATCTTGGCTCGACAAAAATCATCTGGATGTTCTGGTCGGGGTTCAGATTGGGATTTGCACAGGTTTTGGATTTCCCATAGTTCTATCCTGCCATTTTGCAATTAATTGCATACATTTTTTGACAGTATTATCAAATTCTTTACAATACGAATAGGTATTCATAGGACTTCTACAATATCAAGAAAATTCTCATGGTTTTCCATAGTTTTAACATACGACTTGGCCTCTTCCTTGACCAAATCCTCCTCCTTGTTGCATTTCAATAGATGTATACCAATTCCTTGGTATCATGCCCAATGTATATATGAAGTGATGAACCCATTCTTATTGTGGATATTCCTACCATATCATGCGACAATGCTCAATATTTTCAACAGGATTTGTCAATCTTGTATAGTTGCGACTAGTATAATTGATCTCTTCTCCAAATATCATCTCCAAAAATCTTCTACATTATGACCACTCATATATAGATTGTTTATGTGTACCCCACCATCTAGCGGGCGTATCTTTCAACACAAAGTCCAAGGTGAACAATCGTTGCAATTCTATAACTTCTGCTTCAAATTATTCTAGAAAAGAAAAAATATTAGGAAAATCTTTATGTGTAGGAATCTTGTTTTCCTCATCTCCTACCCATCGCATAGATCTTGTAATTCTTATGCATATTCTCATGGAAACTTCATGCATCCGATTCTACCAATTTTCTAACGCTTCTCCTGAATCAGACGTATAGGAGCCAACACTCCTCCAACTGATATTTCCATCAGTTGTTGGATTTATATATTCATCTCAAGAGGACATATTGTTATATATATAATCCAGGTAATTACCTTGTCCTTCACTGTTAACTGGTTTGAAATATCTCTGTCCTTCCAGCAGATCAATTAGTGGGACCACCCTTATCTCTGAATATTTAATCGACATGATTATTTTGATAAAATTGATGATGGTATGATTATCTATCACCCAGGAAAACCTTGAAAGTGTAGGATATCGGTTTGTATCATCAACAATGTTGATCACTTCAAATTCTGCATATGTTCTCAGAACTTCTACCTCAACAGGTACTTGAGTCATTAAACCGATGGGTATAACCTTCAAATGATTTTATAACCTTAATTTAATGAGAGACCAATCCAATCATGGCTTGTTCATGCTTTCCAATGTCTACATTATCAAGATATTGACATTAGAGACTAGATCTAGAATGATATAATCCATGTCATAGCCTCCAAACTATGCTTTCATTCGTAGCGCACGACTAGTTTTTAATCTCTTCCTGACACGGTTAACTCTTTTTTTAGCTTGGGACTCTTCTGGAGTTTATGATATAAGAGTTGTCAATTTTATGACACCATCTTTATCATGGATTAGTGCTAAACAAATTTTTGAAAAATGATTTTAGCTTACTAACCTTTCTTGTATGTTTCTTCCCGATTATTTGATCAAACCTCTCGGTAATATCTCTTACTTGTACAAATTTCGATGCTTGATTTGTGTCGAAAAATCCTAATCAAACGTTGAAGAATACTTATTTCTATTTCTGGATGTCAAACAGTACTTTATTTTGTGTAGCTAGTCATACCTATGGTTGTGCATGTTGTGTATCCTGGTCTTCTCCATTCACAGCACCTCCTCTTGTAAAGAAAACAATGTTTACTTATATTGGCTCGACAAAAATCATCTGGATGTTCTGGTCGGGGTTCAGATTGGGATTTGCACAGGTTTTGGATTTCCCATAGTTCTATCCTGCCATTTTGCAATCAATTGCATACATTTTTTGACAGTATTATCAAATTCTTTACAATACGAATAGGTATTCATAGGACTTCTACAATATCAAGAAAATTCTCATGGTTTTCCATAGTTTTAACATACGACTTGGCCTCTTCCTTGACCAAATCCTCCTCCTTGTTGTTGTCTTCCTCTGCCTAAAAAATTTCTCCCCCACCCCCCCCCCTAGGTTGAGGGTAGTGTTGCTATGTCGGATACTGGTTTGGTTGATATTGTGGTTGAGGATATTGCGGTTGTCAAAAATGTGTTGGTGGATATTAAGCAGGATGGTACTGGGATTGCACTCATTCATCCTGCATCCACTCTTCATTCTTCATCAAGTAGGCATCCACCATTTTTTCTTACAGCAACTAAAATGCTCTACAATCTTTCTCATCATTTCCTACAAATTTAAAAAATTTACAAAAGAGACTAGCTGTCGGTGTACTTGCAATATTATATACATACAAGCATTCTTTTGACCAATGAAATCTAGTTTGGAATATTCCACACCAAGGCATCCTTTGGGTGTTTATCGGCTTCTATTCTCCTGCTACGACATAGTTCATGAGTGCCGAGCAATTATATTTGTGGTGTCTTTCTATTCTATATCTTGTACACTATAGCTCTTATTGAACTTATTTTCCCTTCTTAATGTCCTGGAGATGCACCGTAATATTATCCAATTGTGACTGAATCTGCATCATTCCTACACCAATTTCGACAATCGATGAGGATTCTAAGTTCATTTCTATTTCTATATCTTCTGTCTGTGACACAATCTTCTATTGCATCAATGGAATCCAAATGTGAGAGAACAATGCAGTAATGAACCATTTCAGCTTGTGTTGTACATTTTTCATCTAAAATATTACTTTGGCCATTAATTCCTAAATCTATGGTCAAATTCTTAGGCAAAAATCTGTAGGTAGTTTCTTGATTTCTTTAATCTCTGTAATGCACTGCTACTCAGATTTGGATTTCTGAACTCAGCTATCATTCTGCCTATAACACCCCAGTTTTAACCCCGTTTGCATGATGTATATAATGTAATTAATCATGGTGAGGAGCTAAAGGCAAAAGCCCCACCATCGATTTGGTTGTGTATGTTTCGGCAATAAGGATAGTTGTCGATGGTATATCATGCTATCCGGCACATTATAGTTTGACATCATGTAAATACGCACATCAATTAAACTAAACCTACATCCACCTATGAAAAGGGAATGATTCCAAAGGATAAGGGTGGGGGCATGTCAAACCTTGGACTATGGTGGGAAATCCATGTGTTACCACCCTGTTTGATTTTCCCATCTTCCCTTGTCTCATCCAATCACTTTAATGTTTTGTTGAGTAGTTGAGGCAGTTATGGCTGGGAGTGGAGTGTGGCAGGACTGTCAGTCCTTGCCCACATGCACACTCCACTAGTAGGTTGACCTCACATTGGAAAGCAAACCTCCATCTCCATTCTCTCCACATGACCATTCTCTCCATTGGGGGTGTTCACTCTCATGCAAGGATGCGCAGGAGGAGGCCGGTTAACCTTCCTCATGCATGGAGTCAGCTTTTTTGCCTCCACCATTGCCGGACAGTGAAGAATCGATGTGGGATTCTTTTGTTGCTAATGGACTGT
Organism: Pseudotsuga menziesii; assembly: GCA_001517045.1. Lineage (NCBI taxonomy): Eukaryota > Viridiplantae > Streptophyta > Pinopsida > Pinales > Pinaceae > Pseudotsuga > Pseudotsuga menziesii. Next base: position 314,473 of record LPNX010168079.1, read on the forward strand.
TGTTTTCCATATTTGTTGGCCGTGTCCTTTCCCCTCATGGACAGATTGAAGAATAATCAATTCTTTCCCCATTCTTGTTTGTGCAACTTTCTTCAGCATTTGCATTGAGGAGTTGTGTGCTGTGGGCTTTTGGATGTTGGATGATTGCTGATTTCCACATCTGTTGGCTGAGTTTTCCCTTGTCTATGCTGGGAGTTTTTCTTCTTCCCCAACTGCGGAATGGGTAAGGTTCTCATCACTTCCTCATCAGCTTGTGGTTTGTGTTTATGTCCTCCTTTTGTTCAAGATTGAGGATTGGACTTCTCCCTTGTTTTGAGATTGTGTAAGGTTGCCATAGTTTTCATTGTGAGTTTGGGCTGTTGATTCACCCTAGTTTTTGGTTGCTCCTTGGTCACTGAGGTAGCAGGCATCTTTTGGGGATTGTTGCTAAGTTGTTTTGGCCATACTAGGGCCAAGAAAAACTCTGGAGTGTGGTTGGACTTGAACTATGTTTCGCCTTTTGTTTGGGATTGTCACCTGGTTGTCTTTGCCTCCTTCACAGAGTTGTGAATGGACTGTTTTGCTGTAGTATGCAATGGTTGGTCTTCAGACTATTGAGAGTGGGATTAGAGGCTGGGTATGCTTGAGAAGACTGGTGTTGATGCCACCAGCTTAGCATTATCCTTTCCTAGCTCCTTGACGACCTGGTAAACCCTACTGTGTGGGTTTGGCTGATTAGCAAACCTTGGCTATGTGTAAGCCTACATTGACCCTTACTCCTTGAGGAATCATGCCCAGCTCGTGGGTGGCAGTGTTGTTGAGAGATTGATGAGCATGCTGGCCTATGGTTGGGTGGAACGTTGCAGTGATGTAGCTGGTTGCGGGGCAAGTTCTTCATCAAAAGATAAGTACTCCTGACTATTTCATCTTTGCAATTATATCTACTGTTTCATGAATTATGATGAACATGCTGAATTTTGAAATCTACATGTTTGCTTCAGTTGAATGTTGAGTAACAATGTATCCTTGCATGTTTTATGCATCTTAGTATGTATTTTGTTAAGCTCTTTAATTTCAGCATTTATCCTTGTTCATGTTCATGGGGCTGTTTGCCCATTTGTTTGGTGTTAGTAGCATCCTCTTCACCGGTCGGAGGGTCAGAGACGTTACAGAGTGGTATCAAAGCTCATGTTGCAGCATGGGACTGAATGGGACATGAAATATGCAGTAACAGAGTGTATGTTGCATCCATTGGGCCTTAGAGGGACATGAAGAATCAGTTAACAAAGGAAGGGTGCCTACTGCCCAAAAGAAATAGGAGAAAATTCCAAAAATTTTCTAAGTCCGAAAATCATCGGATGAGCTAGGAGAAAGTCCGCCCGATGCACACGGACAGAACCTTGAGACAGAGCCACAATGATAGGAAGCTTCATAAGAAGTCTTCTGATGCAGCGGTGGCAGCAGAAGAAAGGGGAGGCTCATCGGAAGAGAGCCGCAATGGTGGAAATGAAGAGGTGTTGAGAGCCGATGCCATTAGGAGAAATAAGCTAACCAAGAGGAAATCCTTTGAAAAATTTTCTAAGTGTTGAGACCGTCGGATCGTCGGAGAACTTAGTTGTTCGAGGCCCCAATAAGCAGTGGAGGAGTTAGGAAGATCAGTGAAATTTGGTGGATTGACCAGTCGAAACGTCGACGGAAATCACTAGAAGACCACCGAAACGTCAGCGAAGTATAGCTGGGGAAACTGTCGATGATACGACGGCGGAGGAAGACATTGCGGAAAAATATTCTAAGTATTCGTCGACTGTCGACATAGGATAGTGGAAGGAAGAGCCGCAGTTGTGGCGGGGATCTCTCGAAGGCCACCAAGACATTGGTAGAAAAATAGATGTTGAGGGTGCTGTTACATCGGTGGAAGAAAGTAGAAAGAGAAAAAATTTGAAAATTTTGAAAATTCCTCTAACTATGGAAACCGTCGGCGAAAGTTAGCTGTTTGAGCAGCCGATGCGGCAACAAGTATCGAAGAAAAATAGAATATGGGATCACCAATAATTAAAGGATGAGTTTGTTGATGTAGCAACGGAAGAGAAGAGAAGGTTTCGGTAGAAATTAGTTGAGGGAAGAGCCGCAGTTTCAGCGGAGATATCCTGAATATCGTCGAAAAGTCGGTGAAGGTTAGACGATCGAGCAACCGATGCGGCGATGGAAGGAAGAAGAAAAATTTGTGAAACTTTTTCTAAGTATAGAAAACATCGGAAAACTTTAGAGGATTGGACCGCTGACACATCAGAGAAAATTAGAGGATCGACCCGAAACATCGAAAAAATTTTGTTGATTGGACCGCCGATGAGTGTCGGATGAAAGATGAAGATCAGACCATCGGAGTGTCAGAAGCTTAGAGGACTAGCCATCCAATAGGTAGAGGATTCGATTTCCAATGATAGCTTTTGCAGTGCTGATAAAGGACTCCAAATTTTAGATGGATGGGGATCCGAAACGGTAGAAAATGTTAGCTATTTAACCGCCGAGGGATAGCCTTTGGCATTGTCGATAAAGTCTAGAAGTGTTGATGAACAGACCGCCGATATGTCGGGAGACTAGTGGTCTTAAGTGCCGATAGAAGTCGGAAAATTTTAGTCGATTGTGAGTCTGCTATTGTGGATGCCTAAGGAACTATCCACCCGATGGATAGTGGTTCTGGTCGTCGACACAACGAAAAGGATTTGTTGTCCGAATCACCGGTGCGATGGGGAATACTAGTGGGTCAGATCGCTAGAAATCAGTTGGTGAGGTCGTCGATGGGTTGTATGGTCTATGAAACCCATAGTTGATTTGTTTCCCATAGCTGCAGCTACCTAAAGAACTGTCCACCTGAAGAATTGTGGTTCCAATTGTCGATGCGGTAAAGGTTAGCGGTTTAGATCATCGATACACTACCATTGCCGCTAGCGATTTAGAAGCCTAGACAACCAAATATCCGTTGCAGCAAAAAATGTTAGTTGTTAGGGCCGCCGATGAGCACTAGAGGAAAATAGTTGTTTGGATTGCCGAAGTGTCAGAGTTGTAGATGGGATGAGACCCGATTTGAAGAAGGAAAGTTTTGGAGTTTCAAGTGAAATTTCTCTCAGCAAATTCCAACTATTTTTCAGTGGATTTTCAGTAGAATGCCAATGGATTGTAGGGATGAAAAGGGAAGAGGATTCTAGGTGGCTGAAGTTCGCATTCCAAACCAAAATTCAGTGGTGTGTTTTGCCATCATTTTTGAAATGGTGTGGTTTTCACACCCAAGGTCATAGTGAAGCATGTGGATAGGCGTTGGAAGGATTATCCAGTAGGGAACAAGGGAAAGTCACCAGAATCCAAGTATGGAGCAGAAAAGTGCTAATGACGGCCGCTGCTGTCAAATGGACAAATCTGGGAAATTGCATGCCTAGAGGTAGCAAGACCATGAATTCAAACCAACTGTTGTGTGGAAGAGGAGTTCCATGCAAGGATGTGGGACTTGAAAAAAAGGAAGTTTCCTTAAACCCTATCTTGTTGATTATAACTACATTTCCTAAGTTTTATGCATGAAATGCATGAGGATATGCTTTACATACATAGGATATTGAGGATTATACATTTATAATGAACCACTAATGATAGTTATTGCATTGGTGTTGACATTAGTGGAAAAAACCAACGACAACATGGGCCTGGATGAATATGTTGCTGATGCTGACAAATGTGGCTAGCAACCCTCTGGAGGAAGGGATAAGGCAACCAGTCCATAATCAAAAGTTGGTGAGAAAATTCTGCAATCCTCTGTAAGATACCGACTAAATTGGTAATGTCGAAGGTGTAAGTAGGATCCATGTAGGTAATGGTTTAATTATGACAAATTCCATGGAGTGGTAAAGATAAGAGACCTCATACCATGTGGATATTTGAATGTTATACTATGTTCATTAGAAAGGTGTCATGCCTGTATATATTGATTGAGCTTAGTAGCCCAACGAAAGTAAGTACTGATGATCTTGATTATAGTCATGCATCCTATATGAAGTAGTCATGGTTAGGCCATGCATGGTGTGTTGAATGCAGAGTATTCCTGAATCAATGCAAGGTAGCCTTGAATGGATACGCATTAAAAAGATTTTATGAATCTTGTAGTCATGCATTGAATGGATGCATACAAAGGGAGTGAGTGACTGATTACATAAGTATAGGTGCAAATGTTGTGATGCATTGCTTGAATGCACTGAGATGAGTGCGTGTGATATTATGAATAACTAATGGCTGAAATGATGAATTGATGACAATTCAGGAACCATTTCAAAGGTTGTTATGAATGCAGGATAGTAAGTGCATAAAGAGGATAGTCATGATCAATTAGCTGCCAGAAATTATCTATGGAAGAGAAAGGTAGTACAAATGATACACTTGTGAAGTAAGGAGTATCTGTTGTAATCTCACAGATCACATAAGGTTACCAATAATACATACAAAAATATACAGAAATATACACAGATACAAGAGACAAGAATAGATAGGATAAACAGATTATATTATTCTCAATAGATCGTACAAAGCCAAGAACTAAACTGAGTTCTTGTGAGGCTCAACAGCCTAATATATACAGATTACAAACAGTTACAAGATAACTTCCTGTCGGTTCGGTGAACCGACACAACTATTAGTTAGCAGACTTAATTACTGTGTTTACTCAGCTGACCGACTAGGTCGGTCTATCGACTTAGTCGGTTGATCGACTAAGTCGGTCTTCTTTCAAGTCGACTTATGTCGACTTGCTCCTTCTACATCTCCCCCACAAACAAAACATTTCTTCGTCCCAAAGAAATAGGGAGGTACAAAAATCGATTTGTCTCCAAAATTGATTACTGTTGAGGACTGTGCAGTCGGATGGTTGGTCGTTTCTGAACGCAGACTTCAACAATGGTTGGAGCTGTGATGGCCAATTGATGCTGAAAGTCAGTCCAACTCTGTAATGCCTTCTCGATATTGATGGTCAAGGTAGTGATAATTGACAGGATCGACATCTTTTCAGACATGGGTATTTCTGCTATGTTTTCCATGGTCGGACCCAAGAATTGATTTTGCTCGTCTGCAGCCTGGAGGAGTCTTTTTATGTGGGGGTAGAGGCTATAAACTTTCTCCAAGTTAGGTAGAGCCTGTTGAACCCACTGGTGGGCCTCACGTTCTAATTTCTGCAGCTTGTTGGTTTCCATGACAATCTGCTCCTCAATGGTCTGCCTTAGTTCTGCTTCTGTAGACTTTCGAGCCTCTAGAGCCTGGATGCCTTGTCGGGTTTGTCTCGTCTGCTGATATACCTGCCCATAGTGAGTCGGCCAATTTCTGAGTACTTCCTCAGTGACAATAGATTCCTCCATATGGTCCTATAAGACCTTGTATGCCTCTGAAAATGCAGTGTATTGGGCCAATAACAGTCGGGCAGTTTCTTCCTTCTGTTCTGCTTTAGTCTCTTTGAGGTGTGTTTGAATGGTCGATACCATCCCTACAAAGATCTGATATGCCCTTTCCAAAGGTCGATATGTAGCTACTTCGACAGGGCCTGGAACAATGGATTGAACAAGAGACCTGCATTTGTCGAGGAACTCGACTTCTTCTGTCTCCTTGTCCCTGAGTTGTTTCCTTAGTGTGGTCATCCTCCTCTTCGACTCTTTTGCTAGGGTTTTGAGTAGTTGGCCGACCTCTGAGTCGGTCAACGAGCTTGCATATCGTAAGCTAATCCTTAGTTGAGAGGGTCTATGAAGAGGTTGTTTCGTCTCCTTTTCTTGTTCTGTTGGTTTGTCTTGAGGACCTGCAGAAGTGGAAGTTGGACCAGAGGTCGAAGGTGCTAGTGTCTGAAGGGGTGGTTCATTGGTCGAGGGTTTTTTTGGTTGAGGAGGTGGTATGTCCACTTCTGGATGTGAAGATGACGGTGTTTTTGGCTGTGAATCAGGGGGTGGTGGAGGTGGTGGAGATGATGGTGGTGAAGGTGGGGATGGAGGGTTTCCTGATCCTGGTGGTGATGGGGAAGGGTGTTGTGAACTTTGGTCGGAAGACATAATGTCTTCTTCTGGTGGGAGTTGGTAGTCGGTGAAGGTCTGTTCATGCCCTGATATGTCGCCACCGTCACGAACCCTTGTAAATACTGTTGTTTGCTGGGCATATGTCTTTTTGCTTGCTTTCAGGGGAGTTGTTGTCCGTATTGTTTGTGCCGACTGGAATAGTGCAGGTAGCATTTGAAAGAAATCTTTGAGTTCAGCGTCCATGCTGGCCCTGGCCCTGAGTGCCTCTGGGATAACTCTTTCAAATACTTCTGGGGAAACTTCGGCCTGCTGCACCGGTGCTTGTTCCTCGACTATGGTGATCGGGGATGGAGGGGGAGGGGTCGACACAAGGTCGACTATATTTTCAGGTGTCGAATGAGTTTTGGCTTTCTTGGGCCGACCTTCCAGAGCTCCTGCATCAATAAAGCGTTGAAACTGGGTTTCAACAGTTACCTTATTAGCCCGGGCGTCTTCGACAATGTCGAGTGCTGCTGCTGCTAGTTCCTCGTCGTCGTCGGTGGAGTCAGCAAGGACAAGCTTACGCTTACCCTTGCCTTGCTGTCTTTTCTGTAGCTTGATATTCCTTCGGGCGACGGCTATCTCCTTTGCCAGCTTTTTGATAATGCTCTAAGACACAACATATTCAGGGTTTTCTTCCTCCTTAGTTCTTGGCTTTGTACGATCTTTTGAGAATAGTATAATCTGTTTATCCTATCTATTCTTGTCTCTTGTATCTGTGTATATTTTTGTATATTTTTGTATGTATTATTGGTAACCTTATGTGATCTGTGAGATTACAACATTGGTTCCGTTGCCGGTAGTACATAACTAGAATATATGCTCACATATGATACCAGAGCAGGAGATAAAGGACTGGTGGGAGCGTAAAATTGCTAACTATCTACAAAATTACGCACGACGGAACAGATTGTCCATTGCAGAAGCAAAAGCCAGATTTTTCACTAGCACTCACGAAAATTTTATCGAATCCGTGCCACACCTGCTGAAGCAGCTTTTGGATGAGAAAACCGGACAACAATAAAGAAGAACAGTTACTCCAGAAACTGATACGAGGAGGACGTACGAATATATCGGAGTGGTTCGAAAAGATAGCCGACGACTTCTGTGAGGAACAAGTAGTCGAAGACAGGACTTCTGTGGAAACTGTTCGATAGAAATTTTTCACAGAATTTACTGATCAATTCTTGTGTTCCTTGCCGACTTTGCTGTTCAAGTTTTTAATAGAAAAAGGAGCAGGCCATATAGTCGAATCTCGACCACCGTTACGCGAACCACCCTCTAATACTAACTGGGCGGAGAAACAAAAGAAGTGGGAAAAATTCATCGCTGAAAGGGAGTGGGAATACTTCTTGAGTAAATAGACACTATCCGAGCTTTCTAAAAAGCATTGGGTAGGCTATGGGGGGCTAGCTGGTCGTGTGTCGAAGAGGGAGCATAGTGGATACCAGTCGACCAAGCCAGTAATGAACAGTCGACCGAAGAGGATTCGAAGGAATAGTATTGTATGAAAGTATGTCGGACATTAAGAGACTCGAGCAGGACGAACGACAACAAAGAAGGGAAGCCAGACGTGAACGAGCCGACGAGCTGCGTCGAGAACAAAACCCTAGGGAGACCGACCGAGATGAGAATCCGCCAGAGTCGGGTCATGACCGACACGAAGAAGGCGTAGACGAAGAGATGGCCCCTAAGGAAGAGGAAGTGTGGATAGAGCAGCAAGAAGCTCTCTAAATAGTGGTTCCTGATGAAGTAACCTTGTCCCCCGCCAATTCCCATACCGTAATACAGACTATTATTGAAGACAACCTCCGACTGAGAGCTGGTGACATCAAAATCGGGAGTCGACTAGGTGATGAACCGTACCCAGGATGACACCTTGTTATACGCCGACCGGTCGAAGGGAACTGGGTGAACTTTTAGACGACACCTTCCTTTCGGAGTATCCACTTGCTCCTACCGACACCCGAAGGAGCACCCCCCCTGCCACATACAACTTTCGAAGCTAACCAAGAGTCAGACCTAAGCACGCAAAGTGACAGTGGGTCATCGAGGAGACAAATTATCAACAATCCGCTGTACCGCGAGAAAGAATCAACCACCGACGGAGGCACAAGTTCCGTTGACCAAAACCCCATCGTCACCCCCACAGGTTCGACTATATCATCGACCCCACCTCTTTCACCCCCACCCACACCTCCCACCCCACCAACTTCTGAGAGTAGTGATAGTGACTCAAGCATGGGTCACGGATCTGCTCAGATTCCCCTTTATGAGGGCGACGAAGACCCCAGATGACATTGGTTCATCTGCGAATCGATATGGGAGGCCAACAAGGTAACAGAAGAAGAACGTCAAATGGCCCAGTTCGCAGGAGCCCTAAGGAAAAGAGCTCTAACATGGTACATGACATTTTCCGAACGGCAGCCCAAAGCAACAAAATCAGAGATAAAAGTGCAATTCCTATCATTTTTTAAGACCCCAGATGCCAAACACCTGGCTGCCAAGAAGCTGAAAACGACATCACAGAATCCAGGAGAAACAGTCCGCGACTACGATAAACGATGGAAGGATCTATTGAGCCAGTTAGACTATACTATTGATGAACAATTACCGATTCAATGGTTCCTTGCAGGACTCTCACAGAAGGTTCACCGACACATCAGTCTGGAAACTTTCAAGTCGTATGAAGATGCGCTGACAAAAGCTCTGCAGGTCGAGATGGATGAAGACATACCTGCATATCAGACCGACCACCGTTTGGAGGAACAGCTGGAAAACGTGCAGAAGTCCCTGAAAGAACTCACACTCAAGAACCAAGAAGTCTGGTGCACTAACTGTTCAACAGCCGGACATTCCAAAGATAATTGTCGACAGCAATTCAGCCGACAAGATGTCTGTTTTGTGCAGACAAAGGCATTTTGCGACATTTTCCAGGAACGTGGAGACCATTCTACGGCCGACTGTCCTTACAATATGAAGAATGGAAAGGCTTCCTGGTGCGCTATCTGCGAAACTACAAATCACAACACGGTCGACTGCCATCTTAACCTGAAAAATAGACAGAACTACCAGGTTGTCTACCAGATGAATGCAGTAGCACAGAACACAGAGCAAAACAATAACAATAACCAGAATGGGCAACGCAATGATAGCTGACGATATGAACACCGACATGACAATCGACGACCAGGGTTTGGAAGAACAGGTCGATTCATTGGGAATCATGAAATACGAAGTCGTCGACCCACACAATGCTTTATTTGTTACAAAGAAGGGCACAGATGCGCAGACTGTCCGTACAAGGACAGAACTGACCTCAAATTTTGTACACACTGTGGGGTAGGTGATCACTCCTTGGAGGATTGTCCTACCATGTTGGAAAAAATAAGCAATAAAAAGAATGTTAATGTCTTGTCTTGTGTCCAGAAGAATGATGTAATAACTACTAAGAACTTGCACATTGTCACTCGACAAGGCACCAAAACCAGGCCTGATAACCCTCAGATTAGAAAAATCAAAAACAAAAATGCATACCCTGACCCTAGCAAGGAACAACAGACATATCAAGAAGCCACACACATATTTCAAAACATTGCACAGCAAGAAGACATTATTAACAGTCAACTTAGCTCGAACCAGCAGTTAACCCGTCTCATTCAAACAGACAAACCTATAGGTCAATTCATCGATTTATTGCATCAAATTAAAACCACTAACCCTGAGAAATAAACTAAGAACATTTGTAGCTTAAATCAAAAAGACAAAAACGATGTCGACCCACTGGTCGACCTAGAAATTGAAGGATACCACATACGACAAGTAGTTCTGGATTTTGGGTCCCAAGTAAATATTATGACCAGGGATACATGGGAACAAATGGGAAAACCTCGACTCTATGAGTCAGGCATCTACCTAAAACTGGCCGACCAAGGTCTCATTGAACCTATTGGGGTTTGGAAAAATGTAGACACAACTATTAAAGGCATATCAACTAAAGTTGATTTTGAAATTATTGACCCCAAGGAAGGGTCTAGCTCCTTCCCAGCCCTTGTCGGTTGACCTTGGCGTCGAAAGATGAAAGCCTCCATCTCCTTAGATAAAGAGAGGATCAAGCTAAAAGGCAATGGCCAAAAAGTTATTGTACCCATTAACCCTTCCCAAGGAAAGCCTTGGATAGAACCTATTGATGAGGAGGTTGATGTTAGACAGCTATACCAAATCCACAATAATACTGACTATACTGAACCAAATATCTATGGGGAACTTCATTTAGGTAACCAAGAATCAGTTGGTTATAATTCAGATGCTGAACTATATGACTGGGAGATAGAAAACTATGAAACACAAGCAAGAGGGTGCTGGACTATCCAAAAAGTACAGAAAAAACCCACCCGACAGTTCTTTATAGTCTCAATTATCCCCAAGATTTTTGAGAGAAAAATCAGAGAACACCCTACCTTACAACCGACCAGCGAAACCACCAGGAAACAACCTAGGTATAAGGAGAGGGAATCCCCAGTCATGCATGTTGAACAAGTGTCTAAAAACATTGGAGAACATGGCCGACTACAGAGCTTAGTAGAAACCTTCACAGGTCAGGCAGCTAGATGGTGGGACACCCATCAGACAAAACTACAGACCTGGACTAGTGCTGCAACTTACTTTGTTGAAAGGTTTGGTGGCAGGAAGTTAACCTCACAAGCACAGATCCCTATCTTTACCCAAGGACAAAACCCAGAAGAACACATCCAAACTTGTGAAAAGGAGTGGAGACAACTTGGACATAAGGATGAAAGAGCCTGGCCGCACTTATTTCCTTCCACCCTAGATGACTTACCTAGAAAATGGTATAAGATGGAGGAAGCAGACTTAATTAGTTAGCAGACACAACTATTAGTTAGCAGACTTAATTACTGTGTTTACTTGGCCGACCGACTAGGTCAGTCTATCGACTTAGTCGGTTGATCGACTAAGTCGGTATTCTTTCAAGTCGAGTTATGTCGACTTGCTCCTTCTACAGTATCTAAACATTTCATTTAATTGCATGAATGATGTGCCTATACCTTGCAAATGTTAGTATGATAATGATTGCATGAAGTAAATGAGTTTTGGTAATATTGATGTGATTAACAGCTGGAAGCAATTGAATTTTGTAAATTCTGAAAATGCTTCAGTGATGGTTGCAACAATGAAAAGGTTATATGCATCCAGACTTACCAAGTGTTTGGTTGATTGAAGCTCAAGTTTCAGGTAGATTATTTAGAGCATGGCAATGAGAGTAAAACCATGACAAATGCTGGAATCTACCATGTGAAAGAGCCAAACCTTATGAGAAGAGTCTCATGGTTGTGAAAATAGTTGGTATGCATAATGGGTTGTTAAATTTGAATTGTAAATTTTGGATTTACGAAATTGCTGACGACTACTAATCACTATTGGCTTGCATAAGATTGTGTCAGGAGGACGCATTGTAAGTGGGTAATCGTATTATGCTAGAAGAATAAAATTATGATGGGAATAGTGGTGCTGCTTACCAGATACCCACAATTGGGGATCACCTCGTTTCCAAGAAAACTAATTTCTGTAGTAGACATAATTGCAAATTCCTATTGAATTTGATTACTAATGTCATTGCTTGGTTATGGAACAATCAATTTGGATTGTATTATCAGATAATGATTGACTGTCTAGATATTTGATGAATGTGCTAGGGGTACACACTACAAGAATATCATGTGTGATGGTCTGCAGGAGCCAAACTTAATGAGAAGGTTTTCCCTTATCTTGGAAATGGGTTTCAGGTGAAACTCCATTGGACATTTTGGAAATGTCTCATCTGCACTACATGTTTGGTAAGCAACATGAGTGAGATGTTATGGATTATGTTGGTAAGACATGTGTGAATATGAAATGTAAAAAAGGATTTGGGATGGCTAACCGAGGGACTTTCAACTCAGAGAAGGGAACCCCATACCTCCCTAATGAAGGAATACTGTGTCGGCAAATGGATAAGTGTTATGTGACCCTTGCTAAGAATATGCATGTCAAATTATTAAAATTTCATATGCAGAACATGTTTTGATTTTATTTCCATGATGATCGATTGCTTGAGTATGAATAGGGCCTACATGGCACACACCGGGAAAGGGTGCACACTTTTCCGATGTCGAGTCATGAAAGGGTTTTCAATATTGACTACACCCTAGGGAGTGGACGCACTCCTGGTGTCTCAATACTTGATAGTGAATGATACGAAATATGATTACATTTTTAGAGCAATAACGCTGACGAGTTTTCTTATATTTCTTGTGTTGATAAGCTAAATAGATGCAGTAGGGTGTTGCACCCTAAAGAGAAAAGGCAAACGACTGTTGTGAGGGGTTGCAGAGTAAGGGTTATTGTTGCTATAAGTGTGCATTATTGTTGATATAAGTGTATGTTGATATAAGTGTATGTTGGTATAAGTGTATTGTTGATATAAGTGTATGTTGGGTTGTTATATCCCTGGGGATCCATAGTAGATCCTGGACCTGGAAATGGTCATGGTAAAGTTCCAAGCCTAGTCGACATGAGGGTGTATTGGGTGGACATTAATTATTTGATGTGGTGGAGCAGCCTACGTGCTAACCTAACATCCAAGTCCATAGGCGGCCCCAAGGCTTGCAAAGCAAAGTAGGATCCTATGGACCAACGAGGAAACACACAATACAGATAAGTATTGGATTATTTTTCTTATGAATATACATGTGTATATGATTGGTTGTGATGTTTTAAGCTCTTGTTCTAGATATAAAACCGATGATAATTAACTAAACATGTGAATCTATTCAATGTTTGGATATAGGTATAGCTAGGAGCGAGGACTATGAGAGCATCCTAGGGGTGCATGTGGACATGTGACTGTCCTGGAGAGCTTAGAATGAAAGGTAATGAAAAAGGTGCTAGTGAGACTGTGAAGTTCCTAGCAGCTGAGGAAACCATGTGGGGAGGTTCCATGGTTTAGAGGTCTGGAATAGACCGGAGACACTAAGTGTCATGACCAAGAGGGATTGGTCCAACATTCTCGATGAAGTGAAAGAGGCTGAGAGCATGAAAATCCACAGCGGTGGTGTGGGTTCTAGGATGGAACAAAACAAAGGGGGGGAAAAATATTGCTGCTCTCTCTTTCCTTTTGATTATATATACATATATATTTATGCATTGTGAAAAAAAAATATTGTTGAATGCATGTATGATCGAAAATGGAATGTGTGTATTTGCTTAAAGTAAATGGTGAATACTGGAATAGTTAATTCCCTGCCCAAGAATGGACATGAATGAGCTCGCGTGCCTGTTGGGAAGGCATGAAAAATATGAAAGTCTCCTTGATGAGACTTGGACTATCATGCCAATTGTGTAATTAATTGATTGATTTTAATGTCTATACTATGCTTGGTCTGACATAATTTCAATGGTGCATTTCACAGGTGAGAAAAGTGAAACCGGGTGGTGCACAATGATCATGGCAGCAGATCAAAAATTGTTGGACTTGGCTGGAAGTCTCCTTCAAATGATTTCCAAAACCCAAGAAAATCTTGGGGAGATGCTCAAGATACAGAAAAGGCAAAATGAAATGAACCACCAGATTTTGCAAGACTCTATTGGTTTGCAAAGGGAGGTGAAAAGCCTTCTGGGAGAAATCGACAAGGGAAAGGAAGGTGTATCAGTGATGGGACATTCATCCAAGCGACCCATTAAGAAATGTTCCAAGCATGAAGACTCAAAGGAAATTGAGCAGGTAAAGATGAAGCAGCCAGTGAAATGCTGGGAATGTGGAGGACATCATTTATGCCGGGACTGCCCAATGAGGGAACATGAAGAGGGAAACAGCCACAAAGTTCCTAGACTTCAGGATAAGATGAAAGCTGAGAACCAGCAGGAGAAGTTCATGGAAGTTGGGGGGCTTGGTCCTGAATGTTCAAAGTAAATAATTGAGCGTGGGATAGATCTACAAAATTTTGAAATTTTGGATGTGCGAATTGTATATGTATTCCTATGTATTGGAACACCGAGGACGGTGTTATTCCAAGGGGGAGGGGAATGTAACACCCCAGTTTTGACCCCGTTTTCATTATGTATATAATGTAATTAATCATAGTGAGGAGCAAAAGGAAAAAGCCCCACCATCGATTTGGTTGTGTATGTTTCAGCAATAGGGATAGTTGCTGATGGTATATCGTGCTATCTGACACATTATATTTTGACATCATGTAAATACACACATCAATTAAACTAAACCTACAGCTAGCTACAACGGTGCAATGTTAAAATTAAAATGGAATTATTCCAAAGGATAAGGGTGGGGGGATGTTGCAGAGAGAAATTCCTATGGCTTGGGGTACCACAACAGACAACTTGACTCCAAAAATCAATCCTTTCCAATATGCAATAGAAAGTAAATGTCTAACACTAAAGGATCAGACCTCGTACCTTATTCCAGACAGTTGAAGTAGATCCCCTTTGAGCTTTCCAACTTCAGCTTGAATTTATAGATTACTTCCTCAACAACAAGTAAACAATACAAGCATTCTATATATCATGGTGTTAGATCTATTCTAGCATATATAATCAATAATGTATAAGCATTTGATATAATCCAATGGATAAAATATTCATTCAAACACACATTATTGGACAGGAAAAGATATTTCTATTAATATAAATCAGAGATTACAAGATACAACCTCTGTCGACACATCTGCAAACCGGAGAAACTGAATCCCCCACTTGGTCCTCCACCACTTCAATCCTCCATCTCTCGATAGCAACTCACAAGCAAAAGGAAAGCTTGGGAAGAACACACTAGTGCTCCAAGGGACAAAGGGATGCAGACCCAAGCATAAGTTTCGGCAACAATGGACTATAGTTTCTTTGCTCTCAATTCTCTCATATGCCTTCAATGTACCAAGGGGTTCCTTATATAGCTTTTCAAAGGGGTAATGAAAGGTCGAATCTGAGTGATATCAAGGCATATGGAAGGCTAGGAGTCAAGTGAATCGGATCCATGTCAAGGAAAAATACAAAGGGATTTTGATTTTGTAGACATCACGATGTACACGGTTTTAGTGGTCAAACCTGTGTATATACATGCTTATAGATTTAAAAGTCGCGTGTATCATTTTTCACATGTTTTTAGGGATGGTCAAGAAAAAATCAAACGACAAAAAATGGTCCAAGGGGTCTAAGGAGTCTACAGTAGGACAGGGGAAGGCCATACAAACTATGATTCACCTAAAGTGGTGAAATTAGCTATAACAGATGCCCCCTAATGTGTGAGATTAGAGGGGTCATACGATGGCCGAAATACATTATAAGTGCATCCCAGAAGTGGAGTGATGAAGGATCCCAAATGGAAGACTAGCCATCCAATCAGCATAGTACAATAATACAACTCTGCATATAACTGCAAATACATATAGCAGTCCTGGATACATAAGAGTACAATGGCCATGAATAGGCATGATACAAGATATCACATAAGTGGTCATTGCCATGTACAATATACATAGATCAGAATCTCCATGATGAATATATACAAAGGACCATGATATCCATAATGGCTGAAGATATATAATAGATCAAGATCTCCACAATGGATGGAAATGTCTAACATATACTGGAACCAAGTCACGAGAGCTGAAATCTCATGAACAATGGCACAATCAAGGAGGTAGCATATAAGAGATGCCACCAATCTAGAAATTATTCTACACAAACCACTACAAGTACATGTCCTACTATGTGAATAGAGGTGTCGAGGTCAAACATAGTAGTCCATCGTCTGATTACCGGTCATTGATGTATACCGTTAACATACGCGAGATCACCCACTGATAATGAAAATGGGAATCAAGGTACTAGAGTGCAAACTAACAAGTGTGAATAAATGTGTTGAGGTTGAACACTTGAGAGGATCCATCGATCAGGGGACATTGATCCATGGATTTGGTCTACGAAAACAGAGATTCTAGGTTCGATCCCCAGTGGAGTCGCCAATTCTATTACGGAGAGAAATTCCTTTGGCTTGGGGTACCACAACAAACAGCTTGACTCCAGAAATCAATCCTTTCCAATATGCAATAGAAAGTAAATGTCTAACACTAAAGGATCAGACCTCGTACCTTATTTCGGACGTTTGAAGTAGATCCCCATTGAGCTTTCCAACTTCAGCTTGAATTGATAGATTACTTCCTAAAAAACAAGTAAACAATACAAGCATTCTATATATCATGGTGTTAGATCTATTCTAGCATATATAATCAATAATGTATAAGCATTTGATATAATCCAATGGATAAAATATTCATTCAAACACACATTATTGGACAGGAAAAGATATTTCTATTAATATAAATTAGAGATTACAAGATACAACCTTTGACGGCATGTCTGCGAACCGGAGAAACTAAATCCCCCACTTGGGCCTCCACCACTTCAATCCTCCATCTCTTTATAGCAAGCTCACAAGAAAAATGAAAGCTTGGGAAGAACACACTAGTGCTCTAAGGAACAAAGGGATGCAGACTCAAGCATAAGTTTCGGCAACAATGGACTATAGCTTCTTTGCTCTCAATTCTCTCATATGCCTTCAATGTACCAAGGGGTTCCTTATATAGCTTTTCAAAGGGGTAATGAAAGGTCAAATCCGAGCGATCTCAAGGCATAGGGAAGGCCAGGAGTCAAGTGAGTCAGATCCATGTCAAGGAAAACTCCAAAGGGACTTGGATTTTGTACACATCCCAATGTATGCAGTTTTAGTGGTCAAACCCGTGTATATACGCGCTTATAGATTTAAAAGTCGCATCTATCATTGTTCACATATTTTTAGGGATGGTCAAGGAAACATCAAAGGACAAAAAATGGTCCAAGGGGTCTAAGGAGTCTGCAGTGGGATAGGGGAAGGCCATACAAAGTGTGATTCACTTGAAGTGGTGAAATCAGCTATAACAGATGCCCCCTAATGTGTGAGATCAGAGGGGTCATATGATGGTCGAAATACATTATAAGTCCATCCCAGAAGTGGAGTGATGAAGGATCCCAAATGGAATACCAGCCACCCAATCAACATAGTACAATAATACAACTCTGCATATAACTGCAAATACATATAGCAGTCCTGGATACATAAGAGTACAATGGCCATGAATAGGCATGATACAAGATATCACATAAGTGGTCATCACCACGTACAATATACATAGATCAGAATCTCCATGATGAAGATATACAAAGGACCATGATCTCCATAATGGTTGAAGATATATAATAGATCAAGATCTCCACAATGGCTGGAAATGTCTGACATATACTGGAACCAAGTCACGAGAGATGAAATCTCATGAACAATGGCACGATCAAGGAGGTAGCATATAAGAGATGCCACCAATCTAGAAAGTATTCTACACAAACCGCTATGAGTACATGTCCTACTATGCGAATAGAGGTGTTGAGGTCGAACATAATAGTCCATCATCTTATTACTGATCATTGATTTATACCATTAATAGACGTGAGATCACCCACTGATAATGAAAATGGGAATCAAGCTACTAGAGTGCAAACTAACAAGTGTGAATAAATGTGTTGAGGTCGAACACTTGAGAGGATCCATCGATCATGGGACATTGATCCATCGATTTGGCCTATGAAACCAAATATTCTAGGTTCGATCCCTAGTGGAGTCACCAATTCTGTTACAGAGAGAAATTCCTATGGCTTGGGGTACCACAACAGACAGCTTGACTCTAGAAATCAATCCTTTCCAATATGCAATAGAAAGTAAATGTCTAACACTAAAGGATCAGACCTCGTACCTTATTTCGGACATTTGAAGTAGATCCCCATTGAGCTATCCAAATTCATCTTGAATTGATAGATTACTTCCTCAACAACAAGTAAACAATACAAGCATTCTATATATCATGGTGTTAGATATATTCTAGAATATATAATCAATAATGTATAAGCATTTGATATAATCCAATGAATAAAATATTCATTCAAACACACATTATTGGACAGGAAAAGATATTTCTATTAATATAAATCAGAGATTACAAGATACAACCTCTGATGGCACGTCTTCGAACCGGAGAAACTAAATCCCCCACTTGGGCCTTCACCACTTCAATCCTCCATCTCTCGGTAGCAAGCTCACAAGCAAAAGACAAGCTTGGGAAGAACAAACTAGTGCTCCAAGGGACAAAGGGATGTAGACTCAAGCATAAGTTCCAGTAACAATGGACTATAGCTTCTTTGCTCTCAATTCTCTCATATGCCTTGAATGCACCAATGCGTTCCTTATATATCTTTTCAAAGGGGTAATGAAAGGTCGAATCTGAGTGATCTCAAGGCATAGGGAAGGCCAGGAGTCAAGTGAGTCGGATCCATGTCAAGGAAAACTCCAAAGGGATTTGGATTTTGTACACATCCCAATGTACATGATTTTAGTGGTCAAACCCGCGTATATACGCGCTTATAGATTTAAAAGTCGCCTGTATCATTTTTCACATGTTTTTAGGGATGGTCAAGGAAACATCAAAGGACAAAAAATGGTACAAGGGGTCTAAGGAGTCTGCAGCAGGACATGGGAAGGCCATACAAAGTGTGATTCACCTGAAGTGGTGAAATCAACTATAATAGAGGATGTCAAACCTTGTACTATGGGGGGAAATCCATGTGTTACCACCCTGTTTGATTTTCCCATCTTCCATTGTCTCATCCAATCACTTTAATGTTTTGTTGAGTAGTTGAGGTAGTTATGGCTGGGAGTGGAGTGTGGTAGGACTATCAGTCCTTGCCCACATGCACACTCCACCAGCAGGTTGACCTCACGTTGTCAAGCAAACCTCCACTGCCATTCTCTCCACAGGACCATTCTCTCCATTGGGGGGGTTCACTCTCACACAAGGATGCACAGGAGGAGGCTGGTTAACCTTCCTCATGCATGGAGTCAGCGTTTTTTCCTCCACCATTGCCGGATGGTGAAGAATCGTTGTAGGATTCTTTTGTTGCTGATGGACTGTTGTTTTCCATATTTGTTGGCTGCATCCTTTCCCCTCATGGACAGATTGATGGAGAATCGGTTCTTTCCCCATTCTTGTTTGTGCAAATTTCTTTAGCGTTTGCGTTGAGGAGCTGTGTGTTGTGGGATTTTGGATGTTCGACGACTACTGATTTCCACATCTGTTGGCTAATTTTTGCCTTGTCTATGCTCGGATTTTTTCTTCTTCCGCAACTGTGGACTGGGTAAGTTTCTCATCGCTTCCTCATTAGCTTGTGGTCTACGTTTATGTCCTCCTTTTGTTCAATATTGAGGATTAGAATTCTCCCCTATTTTGAGACTGTGTAAGGTTGCCATAGTTTTCATTGTGAGTTTGGGCTGTCAATTCACCCTGGTTTTGGGTTGCTCCTTGGTTGTTGAGGTATCATGTGTCTTTTGGGGATTGTTGCTGAGTTTTTTTGGCCATGCTAGGGCCAAGAACAACTCTGGAGTGTGGTTGGACATGAACTGTGTTTCTCCTTTTGTTTTGGATTGTCACTCGGTTGTCTTTGCCTCCTTCACAGAGCTGTGAATGGATTGTTTTGCTGTGGTATGTAGTGGTTTGTATTTGCACTGTTGAGAGTGGGATTAGAGGCTGGGTATGCTTGAGAAGACTGGTGTTGAGGTCACCAGCTTAGAATTAGGCTTTCCTAGCTCCTTGACGACCTGGTAAACCCTACTATGTGGGTTTGGATGATTGGAAAACCTTGGCTATGTGTAAACTTGCATTGACCCTTACTCCTTGAGGAATCATGCCTAGCTTGAGGGTGGTAGCGTTGCGGAGAGATTGATGAGCACACTGGCCTATGGTTGGGTGGAATGTTGCAGTGATGTAGCTGTTTGCGGGGTGAGTTCTTCATCAAAAGATAAGTACTCCTAACTATTTCATCTCTGCAATTATATCTACTGTTTCATGAATTATGATGAACATGTTGAATTTTGAAATGTACATGTTTAATTCCACTGAATGTTGAGTAACGATGTATCCTTGCATGTTTTATGCATCTTAGTATGTATTTTGTTAATCTCTTTAATCTCAGCATTTATCCATGTTCATGTTCATGGGGTTGTTTTCCAGTTTGTTTGGTGTTAGTAGTGTCCTCTTTTTCGGTCGGAGAGTTGGGGACATTACACTGCCTCGAATCTGATCAAGTGTTTTCTGTGCCACTCCTAATAGAACTATAGAAAACTTATGTACCAGTCTAGTGCATGAAATTGCAAAGTCATGAACATTTGTGATGTTTTATGTCCTCATCTTGGACCTCTCGCACAGTCCATATAGCTTCATAGATAAACCAATGTTTCTCTAGCTCTTCCAACCCATTTTCATTAAATATTGGCTACTTAATTTCTATTCCATCCATTATGTTGTCTTTTGATACAGTTGGGAAATTTTTTTGAGTAGTCGGACTCCCTTGTCCAGTATTCACAACGTTAGTATTATTTATATTTACAACCCTACTTGGAGACGAGTTTCTAGATGTTACCTCTGGAAATGTATACAATGTTGTAGGTGTACTGTACTCATGCTCTGGTCTTGGAGTTTCTACTGATTCTTATGATTCCTCTTCTCCTTCAGATATTGGATGATATTATTCTTCTTCGTCGCAAGAGCCTTTGTACAAGTGCAACGAAATCTCATAGTATTATCCTCTAGTAGTACTACAACTTCCTCATCTTGTGACATTTTTTCTTCTCTTTCCCAACCTAAATCTTCTTCCACTTCTTAAATAACCATCCTCTAGTTCGGTTACACTATATCCAAGGAACATATCGCCCTATTTTGTACCATTTTTCACATAGTTCTAATGCGACATATCCACCCTTCTTTGCACAGTTCTCAACTATCACATTCGTAACATTCCTTTTTCACATAAAAACATCTTTATTTAAGTTTTCAAAGATGAGAAATATATTCCATGGGATCTTTGGAAATATTTTTTCTCCACATCACTATATGAGGTTATTGTGTCAACAACAAAATGAGTAATATATCCTTGCAAAATTTTATCCACCCAAAAATGAACATCTCTCGATACAGGGTTGTTTATACTTTTCAGTTGCTGAATCAACTAAGGATTCCACTCTATTAGTTCTCCTCGAAAGTTTCTTTGTTGGGTTTCCAACTTCGACAACCACTCCTGCAACACAATAGGGAATTTGAAAAATAAAATTTCATGAATATCCATGTACATATATCAACCTAACCACACTGTTGGATTCAACCGAGATCCTTTAATCTCTTCTCGTGTAAACTCTAATGCCTTAAAATCTACCAAATATTGGAGTTTAGCCTTCATCGGATGCCACAACATATCCCTCACCAAAATGATTCATGATCCCAAAAATGGAACCATTTGTTAGATTTCAAACCCTATTCAACCCAGGTTAAGTCCCTCCTAAGCATGCAACAAAGCCCAAGATATCGTCCTAGTAGAGAAAAACTTAGTTGACAGCACCTACAATGAAGATGTAGTCTCACCTGAGATATATTTCTATGGGTAACTTCCATAGCCATATTTTCATAGTTGGGTGGGGGATTTCTAGTCCCTTGGTCTTCTACCAAGATGATCAACAGAGGATGATGCATGGTATATTTATACTTATTTTACATAGTCAATATGAGACACAAATCATCCTTTCATAGGTATTATGAGAACAAATCCAAATATTATAACAACAAACTTGATGTAGCATAGGCACATTCAACAATAACAGTGCGACGAATATCCATATATATAGTCATATACATGCGGATTCAACCTAATATGGATATTCAGGTTTTCACAGTTGGGTGGTGGATTTCAGGTCCCTTGGTATTCTACTAAGATGATCAACAGAGGATGATGCGTGGTATATTGATAATTATTTTACATAGTCAATATGAAACACAACTCATCCTTCCATAGGTATTATGACAACAAATCCAAATATTATAACAACAAACTCGATGCAACATAGACACATTCAACAATAACAATGCGATGAATACATAAATGCAACCTAATATATGGATATATATAATGAATATCCATATCCATATTAGGTTGAATATAATGGATATAATATATGGATATATAATGAATATCCGTATCCATATCCATATAATGGATAAATGCAACCTGCTTTCATACATGCAGATTCTTCCAACTCTATCCGTCCTCATACCCACGATCTTTACGAAATGTTGGTTTTTATCCATTGTACCACTGCACATCCTATGACATGATCGACTATGTTGCATCTTTCCCTGTCACATCCTTTCCTTCTATCAATGTTCCTCTTCCATCATGACCTCTCTTCTATTGGGAAATCTCCTCTTCTCCTATTGCAACTTCCTCTTCTACTACTTCTTTCCTTAGCTCTTTCTTCTTTGTCTCCTTCTGTTCTTCCTATGTCACATCCTTCTTCCTTACTTGTTCTTCTACCTTGTCCTCCTTCCTTCCTTCCACAATTGATTCGATAAAAAATCCTTTTCCTTATTTTGTTATTCCTTCTCAATTTCTATCGCAGATCCTTTTTCTTCTTACGACCTAACTCTCAATCCTTGGGAAGAATTCTAATTGAATGCTGCCTATCTTTCCCTAGGCCCAACAAAGGAGGAGGTTGTAATCGAGTTGGGAGTTGACAACCTTAATGTCAATCAACGCTGTTTTTTTGTCTAACTGAACAGGGACATTCATGAGAATGACTTGTGGTTGAGTAGCATGATCATCATAAGCACAAAGGGAGGTGGTTGAATTTGAATGGTTGGGGATTTGAGTTTCTGCTAAACAAAGGTTGGCATAACGCATGTGGATGCCCCCTCATCGATGATGCATTGATGAATGACCAAATTCTGAATATTGACCAGAACCTAAATTTTGAAAGGATATAGATAATGGCATCCAAGGTTCACCTTGATCTAAGTCAAAAGTGATTAACCTAGAATCAGAGGGATCAACAACACCTAAAGAGGAGAGAAAAACTTTGTATTGCAAAGGACAAGTTTTGAGGACTTCTAGAGTAGACATGGATCAGAGAGACTGGGTCAAGTCATTGACGATATTGTAATTATGAGTGGATCTAGAAGTGGGGTTTTTTTCCATGTGACGCAAATGGAACCAAGGGAATTTGGAATTCTCGTCCATGGGGGATCTTGGAAAATGTAAGGACATATCGAGAGTGGTAGAGGTATATTTTGTGGAGGGGTTAATAGTTTCCGTGGTGGAGCCATATTGATTTTTTTGAGTCTGTAGGTTAACATCAGATGACAATGTCATAAGGATAGGTCGTGTATAGATGGGGATGTTGGGTAATAGAGATAATGACTCCATCAATAAAATGGGATGCTCCTGGCATATGTTGATGTGAAAAGCTAACATGGGGAGAATCATGTATGATGGTATAAAGATAACCTGATTGGGAAAAGATAAGAGTGAATTGTAGTTCTTTGAGGATGTCCTCTTCCTCTGTTTGTGGGAATCAGGATGCAACAGCCTTAGCGACAGGGAGGAGTAAGTTTTTAAGAAACCAATCTAGGAAAATCCTATCATATAACTAGATTTTACATAGGCTACGACGATGATGCGACTCATGGATATGATATGTGATATGGGTAGCAGTGTTCTATCTATAGGATAATAGGATTTCTATGCCCTCATAATAATGAACGGGTAACTAGAAATACTGGAGAAACATTGAGGCCAATGAGGAAAAATATAGGTAAGTGGCATGAGTTAGTTGAATGTAGAATTTGGATACAACACTAGTGAGTGTGCACTAGAATAAATGTAATCAGATAGTATCATCCATTATGTTGTTAGATGAACACTGTAAGTAATGATATAATCTGGTTTTGAGGGTGTTCTCCTACCTTTCCCTCCAACTTAGAGATGTCTGATGGGAGTTTGGTAGGAATGGGAGGACACAATGGGTCATGACAGATGGGGTCATTCATCAACCATGCCGAATTAGGTAGGTTGATACTAGTCATAAATGGTAGACTAGGACTAGGACTATACCGAGGAGGGCCAACAATGGTGCTGGGACCAGTGGGTATGTAGTTGGCGCCTTCAAATGGGGGTTGGTATAGCTCACTTTTGATAGTAGGAGTAGTCACTGGAATGGTGTGAACAATAGAAATGCTAATAGAAGGTCCATTTCCTCCATGCATAAATGAAGGTACGATATGAACCATGGTGGCAGGAGTGGGGCCACCACTAGTGGGTAGCAGTCTAGAAACAATGTATGTTGTGGTGAGGGGCCCACTAGGACTAGGACCTATATGTCCAGTGGAAGGGATACCCGATATGATGGGTGGAGTTGTCACAATTCCACTATCAACCATTCCCCCCTGAAATAGGTTTGGAGGTGCACCAACCATGGGGCTAAACGAGGTAGTGGACAAGGTAGGTTCATATTGATAGGAATTAGAATCAGAATTAGATGCAGTGTATGGATATGAAGGTGGTGAATGACATTGAATATGTATATGACACTAAATTTTTAAGAAGCTGAACTGAGCGACATACCCCCTAAGTCTATACAAGTAGTGTGGTGGAGAAATGATGACATGATTGCATGCTATGTGATGAATCAAGGATTAAGGGTTTCAAATGAAAGATCAAAATTCCAACTACAACCGAGTGTGTAGAAGGAGAGATGGTAAATGGTGGCACGTAGGACAAAAATAAAGATCTAAAATTGAACTATAACAATGTGTCATAGCAAGAGATTTTACAACAAAGCGTCCAGAAAGACAACAATCCAAAATACCTAAAAATAAAATGACGCACTAACCTATGGGATATAAGTGAAAGAAAAATCCTTGCTACTATATGGAAGCCCCTCACAAATCATATCCTATGCCGAGTGGTCAAATCCAAAGTCAAACAATATGAAATGGAAGAACTAGAGGCTAAGGGAATCCCACTACCTAGAGGGACCTCTGGTAAAATATCCCTAAGATCTTGGAAACTAGGCTAACTTGTTCATGACACATCTAGGATGGTTTCCTTGCACTTGAACCCTTTGGTACTCGACACCAGATATGGTCCTCGACATGTACAAGGAGGACTATGAAAGGTTATCCTTCGATGGAGAATGTAGTGTGGTATCCCACCCAAAATTCGAGAACCCCTTCATTGTGGCTTACTCTTGAAGAGTAGGGGGCCTCCCAAAAATTTGGTTGTGACCATGTCAAGAAGTACAAGAGGATTTTGGTACCCTAGAGGATAACAGCTATGTCTGAGATGTAAGTGACAAAGGGGTTCTATTTGGATTCCTATCCCCGGTGTCCTAACTTAACTACAATATCGTTTTGGTTCTCAAATGAGGTTACAATGTTGGTTGAGTTAAATTAAATTTTATCCTCATCTTGGGGCCATGAACCAAGTTTTTCACTTTAGGGTGTGAGATGTGTACACAAGTGATGTGTAATGTATAAAACCCATCGATCTCATTGTCGAGATGCAAATGCAGAAAAATAAATAATAGTAAATGACAGTAAATATTTTTCAAAACAACTAATTGTTATAGAAAACAAAATGTACACAAGTAAATGAGGGCACAGGGAACTTAAGAGGATGTAGGAAACACACATGTCACGTACCCATACACCTGAATCATATGAAAAGTAAAGAAAATTTGATTCTTATTCTTTAGAGACAATCATGGGTCATGTAACACCATAAATCATTCATTTTGAATCTTAGATGCTTCTGCAACAGTCGTACCACCATTAACAGACACTACTACATTTCGATCCAAAATCCGACGGTTACTTCTAACGGCGCGTGGATTTTTTCTTTTAGACCTACCAA
The DNA here is from genome assembly GCA_001517045.1 of Pseudotsuga menziesii. Taxonomy (NCBI): domain Eukaryota; kingdom Viridiplantae; phylum Streptophyta; class Pinopsida; order Pinales; family Pinaceae; genus Pseudotsuga; species Pseudotsuga menziesii. Next base: position 340,410 of record LPNX010168079.1, read on the forward strand.
AAATCACAAAGTTAAATTTTTTTTTTTAATTGTGGTCATAAGAATCGCTTAAGCGACGGCTAGTCACTTAATTGACGGCTAGGCTCATAAGCGTCGCTTAAGCGACGACTATCCTAGCAAGCGTCGCTTAAGCGACGGTGCATGAATTGATCAATCATTTCAGAAAATATCACTTATGGATTCGATTTTTGTTGAGATGAGTAAGGAGGGAAACTTCAATAGTGGGATTTCTTTCACAATGAGCCGAAGTCCAGAGGCTTTGAGAGCATGCTGCAATGACAAACGGGCGGGGAAGAGGGCTGGTAGCAGTAGCATGGATTCGATTTTTGTTCAGATGGGAAGCGGCAGATGATATTTCCATGGCCTTACCAGGTATATATAAAGCTCTCCAAAATAGGCATATAAAAAAGATTATTGATCCTCAACTCTTAGCCATCCGGGACACTTCGATATCTAGATCCACGAATAACGCTTGATTCCTGGGTAGGTGCTTTCATTAATTTTTAGTGGCTTTGCCCGTGTTCCTATATGTATAGATGTTCCGGTATGAACTGGTGTTTATAGGAGTGATGTTCCAATATCTAAAGTTCCTTTCGGTGTAGTTCCGGTATTTGCAACTGGAAGCCATTTTCCCACATTTGGATCTGTTCCTATGGGTTATGAAACTGAATCATTCACCGGTACTGGGTCTTTATCTGGCTCTTTATATATAGATAGGCATAGGATTGAAGTACTCAAAAGCCCCATATTGTATGTGGACTTAGCAGGATCGCCCCTGTGTTCCTACGGAGCTCGGTAATTGAGAGCTTATTAGGGGGTGCCTGATGGTGGGCGTACCAATGAGCCGAAGTCTAGAGGCTTTGAGAGCATGCTGCGATGACAAACAGGCGAGGAAGAGGGCTGGTAGCAGTAGCATGGATTCAATTTTTGTTCAGATGGGAAGCGGCAGACGATATTTCCATGGCCTTACCAGGTATATATAAAGCTCTCCAAAATAGGCATATAAAAAAGATTATTGATCCTCAACTCTTAGCCATCCGGGACACTTCGATATCCAGATCCATGAATAACGCTTGATTCCTGGGTAGGTGCTTTCGTTAATTTTTAGTGGATTTGCCCGTGTTCCTATATGTATAGATGTTCCAGTATGAACTGGTGTTTATAGGAGTGATGTTCCAATATCTAAAGTTCCTTTCAGTGTAGTTCCGGTATTTGCAACTGGAATCCATTTTCCCACATTTGGATCTGTTCCTATGGGTTATGAAATTGAATCATTCACCGGTACTGGGTCTTTATCTGGCTCTTTATATATAGATAGGCGGAGGATTGAAGTACTAAAAAGCCCCATATTGTATGTGGACTTAGCAGGATCACCCCTGTGTTCCTATGGAGCTCGGTAATTGAGAGCTTATTAGGGGGTGCCTGATGGTGGGCGTACCAATAGCTAGACCTACAGCGTGTAAAAGTGAGGTGGTAAAATTAATATAGGTGGTCTCCTGCAGAGTTGGAATTTGACGGGAATTTGCCCATTTTTGATGATTTTTCCCGTCAAATACGGGTAAAAAAATTTCAAGCCTCTCAGGAAAAAGGCTCGCTGAAGCTCGACCTTAGTGGACTTCTCCTGCAGAGCGTGTCAGACACAATACAGAACCTGTCATCGACGCTTGTGAAGCTTGATCTTTCTAATAATAACTTAGAGGTAAGGTTATTTCAAGAATGTTCTTTATTTGTAGTTCAGGGATGAATCTCTGTGAAGAGATTGACGGAGATTTAATTGTTTATTACAGAGCTTTCCTAAATCCGTGACGAGCCTGGTGAATCTTATTCATCTGGACCTTCATTCAAATCAGCTTACAGTGCTGCCGGATTCCGTTGGGCATCTTGTGAAGCTTAAGGTCTTAAATGTTTTCGGGAATTCTCTTGCCATGCTTCCTGATAGCATTGAAAGCTGCCGGTAGGTTATTAAAAGAACTTCAGGGTTTTATTTTTGTTTTGTTGTAATAACTGTGACCCCTGTTCTGCGTTATTGCTGATCGCTGACCTTGATATTAATTGTAAAATTCAATGCACTGGAAGAGTTGATAGGATACGAGAGGCAAATCTTGCTGCTGCCTGGAATTCGCCAGGATAACACCTGCACCCTCTTAGATTAAAGACCTGAGAAGGTACCAGATCCTCTGCTCCCGGGAGTCTGATTTCTTTATTAGACAGAAGTTTAAATAAGTCTAATTTGGAAAATTGATGTTAAGATGTTTTTGATATCTTGATGTTTGATATACCATTCATTTTGCATAATGGAAGAACATATATATGTATGGGATCCATTAACCAGGTGAGTGTTGTCCATCTTTTTATATGCAAAATTTATAAGGCTAGTGCCATATTTCTTAATTTTCTTCCGTAAAATTGCTTTCCTTTATTCTTTGATTTCTTAAGAATTAATTGGGATGATATTTAGGGCTTGATTTTTGGCATATAGAAAGAATCCATACATCACATAGAGCTATGAAAATGCATAAAATTGCTCTCGTAGATTTTCTCTTTTTATTGTGGGCTATTCGTAGCATTCAATTGCAAGGATCTTGTAGAAATGAAGAAAAAATAATAAGTAAAGTCTTGATAGCTTGCTCAGATGATTAGGAAGCATTTCTACAAGTATCTTGGCTTCCCATTAAAAGATGGAAGGTGTATGCTGAAAGGCCATGGAATCAAAGGATGGCTCTATTTTAAGGGGACTTGAAGTTGGGGGAGGAGGATAACAGCTTTTCCTCTTAGCCACCCTAAGTAGACATGGTTGACTATATCTATCTATCTTAAAATTTGTTAATTTATGTATTTTTTAAATGATGGGTTTTTCAACCTAGTTTTCGGTAGGTATAGTCCCACCTAAACCATGATTTGTTTTTGTTCTGGTTCTAATAATATTGGTTTCAATAAATGATAGAAAAATCTTAATCTTAAATTCTAATGCTATTATCAATACAATTCTTGATAGGTAACACTTTCATAAGCACCATTAATGCACATATAGAAGACACCGACACATCTCGACAGTTTGATGGAAGGGAAAGCTCTTTATAAATTAAATGATGAAGACGCATTGATGTAATTGGGATTCTGGTTGAGATCCACTCATTTGTCCAATAGTTATTTCTTTGCTTCCTCAATTAGAAGCGGCATCTCTGGCTCCTTGAAACCGTGCTTCAAATGAGCTTCACACTCGTAGCATTTGGGTTATGACACCTCTTGCTCTTCACAATTGCTCGATTGAGTTAGTTCAACTCTGGATGCTTTACAACACCAATTGTCTATCTATTGAGACTTGCTTGCTATTTTCATTACTATGGTCCTGCTCAGCGTATGATGTTGAGTCTTGACTATTTATAGTACTTATAGCTTATAGGAGTCCATTAATAAATTATGCACCTTCTCTTTCTACTCTAGTAGTTCATTGACAAATTATGCATCTTCTTATTCAACACAAGTGTTTCTCTCATTTTTGTCGACAAAACTGCTAAGTTCTAACTACTCAAACAAGTTCGCTAATCCACTGCGGAGTTTAAGTCTGCAATCAAGGGACCAATGCTCTTGTAAGGGAGAAGAATCGATGCAGATTGTATCCTGAGTCTACTCGTTTCTCTGTAAATTTCTAAGGTACATTATAAAGTTGGAATATATTTTAGGGTCAATAGTTCTGGTATGATCTTTAATGTAATAGATCCCTTTTTTAATCAATCTGTTATAACCTATAGGGTCATCAGTCATGTAACATGTTAGTAGTCACGAGAAAACCCCAAATTATATGTGTAGTTATTCTAAAGTCCTATCATCTTCGGTTCATAATCAGGCATCTTTGAATTGTGCATGTTTCATTTGGAGTGTATGCACTGGTCTCTTTTCCTTCAGTTAACTCCTTAGTAAAAGTAAGGCTACCAATCTTGCTTCCATGTTTTACATGATAAGCCTTATTCTGGCTTCTGAACCTCCTGTTTGTGGCCAATACCTCTCTGCATAATTCTCTTAGAGCCACTTCATCTCTGACTTATTTAGATAGAGCTACGGGTTAGCTTGGAAAGGCCCAAACCCCAAGCTATATGAATTTCCCCATCTCAAACCAGCCTCCTAATTGTATGATATTTCTCATCTTTTGTGAAAACCTGGGTTTTTTTGTGATATCTTCAGCATTTATAAATGTGTACCAATAAATAATGGTATCTTCCACTTTCCTATAGAATCTGTCTGTGCTTTTCCTCCACATTGGGCAATGGAAGGGCTTTGGCAAATACATGGTGTTGATGCAAAGTCCTACAATCCTTGGTACATAATTATCCGTTAATAGCTGAAACACATAATAATACATATAAATGAGATTTGGGGTTCCTCTTTAACTTACTCAGACCCTAGTGCAATTCTTCCAGAATATAGCTCCATTCAATTCTTTCTCCTCTTTGGCACACTGCCATTGTAGACAACGACCATAAATGTGGCAGAAATTATCAGCATGGCTATTGTCTGCAATGGTGCAATATCAGAAATTTCTGAAGGAACCTTGATCTTCATTTACAGAATAGGAGAAACAAAATGGGGAGAAGTTTTCATAGCTTTATGGACTCCAAAAATCAAGCCTGATTTCACATAGAGAAGGATTGGCTATTTATATTAGAGCCACCCTTCTTTGTACAATAATTTTAATATTTTCTGCTAAAACCATAATAAATGCTTCAGGGTATGTGAACATCAAGACTTTAGGATTATTATGAACTACTTTTTATAATTTACGAAAATTACTAATGACAACTTGACAAGTGATTCAACGAATTATCCTTCAACAAGTTCATACAGAAAGTATTTATAACATTAAGACTATATGTGACAAGTGAACTTCAAATATATTACAACCTTACTATAATAGCATATACATTATAAGTCTATACAAAATGACCAAGACTGGTCACAATCCACATCAACTTGTTCTTGAAATCTACCAGTATGACCTGGCATTCAATAATTTCTATTCCTTCCTCATATCTTGTATCTAGACACCTGAGTATTGAGTTCTACAAGCCTTCTATGTCAAAAAATATGGGTGAGGGTCTTATAGATCACAGATTCATCCTAGGTTGAGTTAACCCTTGACTTACCCTAACTGGTCTATAAAATTACAATCACAAATGCATCTCCCGTTTCCTTTTTCTGAAACTAAACCGATGTAAGTTATATATAGGGCATGGGACAAAATATAAGGTTCTAATCACAGTGAGCACAATTGACTCCTTTTCAAGTGCTTCAAGCTAAATGACATATCTTAAACAATCAAAATATATAGGACTACTTCCATCATCGCACTAATTAGATAGGGTCTAGTTATGCTAGTTGTATTGAGATTAGAAAAGAAATTGAGTTTTTGGATACTTCATTTGAATTTATCATGGTACATGTCAGTTGTAAATTGCAAATACATATTTTCTAGAGTGATAAAGCTCAATTATAATCGTGCTGACTAGTTACATAAAGCTCAATTATAATCGTGCTGACTAGTTTCATATTTTCAATTTTCCTTCTAGAGCTGGGTCATGACTGGGTAAGACCCTGCTTGGGTAGGTCATGACTGTTTGACCTTACCTTAATTGAACCATGGACTGTCGATGCTTTCTATAGAAGGTCGTGACTATTGATGAATTTTTTTAGCCCTCTTTGATAGGTCATGACATTTTTGTGACTTCCTAGATTGGGTCGTGATCACTGTTGGCTGCCCAGACTTAGGATGTGACCCTTTTGCTGTTTATTAGAGCGGGTAATGACCCTTGGTACTTGGGGTTGTTCAGACTTGATCTATGAATCTTGGATTCCTCCTGTGCTGGGCTGTCACCTTGTGTGTGCTCAGAGTTGTGATTCTTGTGGGTTGTTAGGACTCTGACTTGAGCTTGTTGGGTTGCTAATATTTGAGTTGTGACTTGCGTTAATATTCTTGAACTGGTTGTGATCCTGCTGGTTCCTAACTGTGTTTGGGGCTGGGTATCACCATTGGGGTTTTCACACTTGGTGACTGAGTCATATTGATTGCGACTATATGCACCTGACCTAATTCCTAACCTTTTCTCTCTCAAGGTATGTCAACTTTTTCATTGTTGATCTTGTCCTTTTAGTGACAAGATTTGATCCCTTTTCATTAAAATATGGTTAGCTTGTCAAGCATTGAAATTTATTTGTTCATGCACGGGAAGTTACCTCACAAGAATCAATGTAAATGCTGGCTCACGATCAAGCTTTATGCACTACGAGTTGGAAGGAAATGAGTGCACCTGGGTATATGAAACTATAAAATCTGTCTTATTTTGTTGCATGTGGATAGTGGGAGTGCTCCCTAAATGCAGAATAAATAGGCTAAGAGTTCAAATTGTCCAAGACAGGGCATTCACATTATGAGTTTGAGTGAGCAGGTGCCAAGATGATTTCTTCAGTTTTCCCAAATGTATTTTAAAGTGTCATGACAGAGATGACAATCAAACATTCATCAAAAGTCTGAGCTCCAGTGTTCTGGCATTTATGAAACCTTCCTAGATGGATGGGAATGTAATGTATCTATACATACTATATAATCTATTACCCTTTGTAACCAAATTCCTAAACATTACTACTCCTGGTGGCCATACCCCTACACCACTATAAATATCATTTGTTGTACTCTCTATTCATCATTTCCATATCAATAAATATTATTTGTCCTTTGGGACTATATGGCTTTGTGCCTTTATTTATGAATGCTCATGGTGTTTTGTGAGTACTACAAGGTCATAAACCACCTCATGCATGAAGAGAGACAAGTGAACATGAACAAATTGTAGAACAAGTGAACATGAACAAATTGTAGAACAAGTGAAAAGATTGTTCACAAACCTGTCTACTGATCCTATAACTGCAGCAGACCTTGTGGAGAGAGAACCGACTGTCTTCACCGGATCGGAGGTCAGAAAAGTTCAATTGAAAATTGTTTGTTATTACCGGCTCAAGAGCATGGTTTTGTAGTGGATCTAGAGTTTTCTTAGAAATTCAATCCTCTAATGCACCCTGAATTTGATTGCCACTCAGGTTCGCACTGTAAACGATGATATGCCATTGGCACAAATCACTGTAGCTTTTAAGGGAGCTTCATGGACAGATCCAGATTCTATTGCATTGATGGTTTTGCAAACATTGCTGGGGACGTGGAACAAGAATGCTGGGGCAGCTGCAAACATGGGGTGAGCTTGATATTTGCTATGCTATTATGAGTGCTAATTACAATGGATGATTGAACTGTGTATTCTTTCTTTTGAAGTTTGTATACAAATAAATTTTCAATACTTTGATAATAGGCCGAAACTTGCACAAAAGGTTGCAATAGATGATATAGCATACCATATAATGGCTTTCAACACAAATTACAAGGATATAGGTCTTTTTGGTGTTCATGCTGTAGTCAAGGTGAGACTTCTAAGTTCTATGCTGCATTTTATTCTTATGAGACTGCAAAAGTACTGGGAGATTAGAAGGGTGAAATAGTTGAAGGTTATTTAAATTTTACAATCTATGAATCACATTCCACTAAACATATTCCTGATGTTTATCAAATTTGTGTCTCAAGCGTTATTCTTTTATGAAGCATATAGACATTTCAGCCTCATTGTATGCTTGAATGACAAAGTACTTGCAGAGGTCTTTTGTATGTTGATAATTTGATACCTGCTGATTAAGGTTAGAACTTAGCATGGATGCTAGTTTCTTTTTATAAATAGTATTCAAGATTGCCAGGGTTTGTGGCTACGAGAGCATGTGCAGGTACAGGGATGATGTATTCGAAATCTGGTATGGGTTGCATGACATGTATCTATATGCATATATACGTTCATATA
>LPNX010168079.1:348555-487486 GCA_001517045.1 Pseudotsuga menziesii
CATGTAAAGACCAAGCTCTTATCTAGTAAACACAGTTTTTGTAAAGGGTATTTGGGGATTGATCCTCGAGCCTAACCACCAAGCAAACTATTCAAACAAAAATACAAATATGTCACCGATATCTCTCAATACCAAGTGCCATCAACAACATAAAATGAGGTGGGAAAGCATCCAAATGCCTTCAATTTATGGTTGGATGAGCTCAGAATCGTTAACAAAGGTTTCATCATAGTTTCACCATAAGGAATCCAGTTATTGATGAAAAAATAATTGATACAACCAAGGCAAAGCTATATGCAGATCTAGTCTACCCATTATCAGTTCTGTAGCGTTGAGGTCTAATTATAGAAGTCAGAGATGGACATGATATCCATGGATAAAAATCTACATTGTGACTCTTGTGAATCACTAGTTTTGTATAATAAAACCTTTAATTGTGGTTTTCTTACCTTCTTTGGCGAGAGTGGGATTCGATCTAGGCTCTCATTTCAGAAAAGAAATATTTTGTAGAAAAACAAAATACTTGCAGAGTTTGGAGTTCCCGTTGATGAGCTTCCTGGTGGGGCTATTACAATGCATGATGTTATGTTTTCTTACATGCTTTTATATATTTTTTTTTAAAAACAGTCACAGGCGTCGCTTAAGCGACGGTTCCAGAGACGTCTCTTTTCCGACGCTTAGCCTTAACCTCCATCGCTTATCCGATGGTGTTTTCTGTCGCTATTTCAACACTTATGTTATTATCCAATGCTTCTAGCTATCGCTTTTGCGACGTTTTTTCTTAATATCCGTCGCTTATCCGACGGAAGGAATGATATTTTCTTAAAAAAATTTCACTACCATCGAAGAAAAGATGTCGCTTAACCGACGCTTATTTTTTAACCGACGGTTACTTAGGTGTCGCTTAATCGATGGTTAATCAGGTGTCGGCAAACCGACGACAAGTTTCCGACACTTAAAAAAAAATCAAAGTGTCATACATGCGACAGGGAAGTGTCGAAATCTGACATGACGGCCGTCGGATTTTTGGTCAAAATGTAGTAGTGAGATTCCTTCCATAGGTAGAAAATTCCTTTTCGCCCTTCACAGGACCTTTCTGACTTCTGCCTTTCGTCTTTCGCCTTCCTCAATGTGGATTACGGCAGGAGGAACTCCACAGATCGTCAATTGTTCATCCTACCTTTCTGCTTTCCACATTATGTGGGCAGACTCCATGTACAAGAACTCAAATTACGACGAAGTCATTTGTTCATTTTCCACTTTCTGCTATCCTCCTTCCACATTTTGCGGGCAGACTCTGGGTAGCAAAAACCTTAAAAATGTTTACCTTCTCCCTTGGATTTTTGATTTCCTCCTTGTTAACACCCAAAAAGGGTTCACTACCTCATCTACCCCATTACATGGCTCATTTGTCCATTTTCCTACCATATTTCTTTAAAAACCCATAAAACCATCTAAAAAGCCTCCAAAAGGCTTAAAATGCCTCCAAAAGGCTTAAAATGCCTCCAAAAGGCCATAAAACCCTCTTTTTATCCAAAAATATCCAAAATTCCTCCAAAAAAGCAAAAATCTCCAAAAATGAAGAAAAAATATAAAATAATGAGGAAAAGGAGGAAAAAACCCTAAACAGCTGAAACCCTAACCCTAAACCAGCACTCCCCCACTATAAATAAGTGATGGAGACCCCTTATTTCACATCCACAATCACAAGTATCCTGCCTCTGCCAAAATTGCTCTTGAAACCCTAGCTCACCCTTGAGCTACTTTCACCGTGAGAGCCCCTTTTGGCCCATTTCCACCATTGGAGAAAGAGAAGGAGCAGTTGGAGCTCGGAGCAACCTCTCGGATCGGCACAACGGGCTTCACCAACCTCCACATTGGAGGTCAGATCAATAAAAAATCATTCTTTACTTTTTGTTGTTTTGCTTCATGAACATGTTTATATTAATTTTTATTACTGTTTAGCATCTTTTATTTCACATATTATTGAACTGCTACTAAGGAATCCATTCTCTTTAGTAGGTGCTCATTCGCACAAGCTAGGGGTAAAACCCTAGCTACAGTTTTGGCGACTCCACTGGTTTTTATTTTATTTTATTTTCTGTTTTGTCCTTTCGCCTGTCGCTCTCGGCCGCCACTGCAAACCGCATATTTTCCTTCCACAGTCGCGTCCCGACCGCGTTTTTTAGGCCCTTACCTGCGACCTGACCGCGGCTATCAGTTTGTTTCCCGTGCCCCGCCGACGGATTCAAGCCTGATACCTACGATCCGGCCGTCGCTAATCGCCTATTTGCGGCGATCCAAATGCGCCTGTTGGCCGTTTTACCCGCGTCTTGACCGCGCCTATCGTCCATTTTCCTGTGGCTCGACCGCGTCTGTTTTCCTTTTTGCTGCGGTCTGAACGCCACTGTCGGCTAGAAATCTGCGATCTGTGCACGCCTATTTCCTTCAAACCCGCGGTCCGACCGCGCGATTTCGCCCCAAACCCGCGATCTGACTTTTGCACTTGTTTCTACTTTTGAACCCAGCCCCTTTGTTGCCATATTTTCTGCACCTGCACAGCCATCTGTTCTACCTGCAGCCCTATAGCCTTTCCTGCAATAGCATTTTTTTCCCCCTTTACAGAATTTTTTAAGAAATTTTTCAGCATTGTTTATTCAGATAATTTTGCATGGTAAAAGTTTTTTCATTCAGTATTATTGTTATTTAGGAAGTTGCCCTCGTGGTGTGTGGCACTTCTCTTCTGGGTTCATAACCTCACGAGCACACAATCTGTCACCTAATTCAAGTGAGACTTAAAAATTACTTAACTCAACCAACATTCTAACCCCACTTGGGGAACACAAAAGAATTTTTGTAGTTAGGTAGGATCGGGGGGATAGGCTTCCAAAAACACCCCTCGGTTACTTACACTTGAGACATAGCTGTTGTCCAATTAGGGAACCAAAATCCCCTAGTATTTTTTGACACGGTCACAACCGGTTTATCAGAGGGCCTCTCCCTTAGGAGGGTTGAAGTCGTGAGATTGGTTCCGGAGGTCTGATTGGAATACCAAACTCCATTCAGTAACTGAAGGGATACCTTTCGCAGTTCTCGGGATATCCCTGTATGGGGGTATTGCGGTAAAAGGACCAAGTGGCATATTTACCTTTCTGGACGTGTCATGAATGGGGTATCTTAGTTGCCATTCTTCTAGGATTGACTTCCCGGTGTCCCTCCTGGTAGGGGGATATCTCAGCCACTTGGATTTCCTATTCATATTGTCTGACTTGGATTTCATCACCTTGCAGAGGATATGTCTAGTTGAGTCAGAATACTTTTAGTTAGATGTTTGCATGCTCCCTTACCTCCTTTTGGTCTAGCGAGTCCGCCATTTTTTATTTGTAGGCAACCTGCTGCTTGTTGGTATTTTGACCATTTCTGTTGACACTCCGCCTATTGTAGCACACTATTATAGTGGGTGTTTTGAGTTGGTTGTTGGCCTGAGTGCCCTATTTTTTGAGCTCTCCTTCTACACACTCGGTTGCATTAGGGTTTTTGAGCTATTTTTTACTCACCTCAACCCACAGATATTTGACACCATTTGTCACCATTGAGTCCCCGAGACATTCTCGGTGCCTCAGAGGCGAGCCCCCACAACACAGTTCACTTGACACCACCTGTCATCGACACAGATCATCATCACTTGATACCACTTATCATAGATCTCGAGCCTTGTCACTTGACTCCACTCATCAGCGACATAGGTCTCCGTCACCAGATACTGATGCCCCTTATTTTACCTCTGATTCTGAGCCAGAGTCTGAGAACCCCCTTTACACTGCCCCTACTAGCCCCATGGCTGGTATGACTCCCACTCCCGTCGTGGTAGGGACCGTTGGTGGCACATCCACCACTACACCAGTTACCACACCTGCTATGGGTATGCCCTCCATGAGGCCCCCATTTACCGTTCCCCTCACAGCCCCTATTACCGCAGCAAGAATACCTATTCCCACTCCATCAGTGACTCATACCACCCATGGTGGTGTAGGTCCGTCCTATACCACCTTAGTCCCCCCACTTGGGGGCCACCTCCCTCACATCACCCCTCCACTTGGGGGCATCAGCCCCAACTTAATCCAACCCACTACCGTGTCACATCCTTCATCCATTTTTCCATTCATGGCTAGCCTCAACATGCCTGACCTAGCCAGATTAACCAACGACCCCACCCGACACGACCCTGCGTGGCCTCACATGCCCACCAAGCTCCCCTCTGACATCCCTAAGTTCGAGGGCAAGGCAGGTGAGGACCCACAAAACCATATCATGTCCTTCCATCTATGGTGTTTCTCCAACTCCATAGTAGATGACTCTATTTGCCTCTGTTTATTACAGCGCACTTTCACTGGCTCTGCTACCAAGTGGTATATCGAACAACCCCATGGAACCCATGCCACCTTTACTTCCCTTGCCTCGACCTTCCTGCAGTTCTTCCAGTTACCTGTCTGCTATGTCGCAGGAATTGAGATCCTACTATCATGCAGACAAAACACGGCTACCCACATCACGGACCACATTCATGAATGGCGTCGACGCCGTAGTTTATGCAAGATCAAGTTAGATGACCGGATCTTCCTAGATTGGTTCCTCAAATCCCTCCTTCCTATCATTGCTAAGGATGTGGCATCCGAAAGACCCCAGTCTGAAGAAGAGGCTATCCTTAAAGCCCAACAGTTCGATCTCATTTACGCCCAGTTGGGTTATCTTTATACCATAATACCTGACACCCCTCATGACGATTCCTCCCAGCACGATGCACCGAGGGCATCCCATGCTGCTGACGGCATCATTGGCCGTGTCTCTTCGCAGCCTCAACTATTTTCCATATCACATCCTACCCCTGGCCCTGACCTTTCGTGGGCTACCTCATAGTTTGGAGCAACCAACCCGTATGTTCCCATGACACATCACCACCATTCCCATGGACCCTCATGTCCACCTCAGTGTTTCGGTCATATGACTCCCGCTTACGCCCCCCCGATCGCACCTCAGCCCTACTATCACCAGCAGGATGCATCATCTCCTGCGTCGTCACAAGCCCAACCTCATTATTACCAGGCACAGGCAGCCCATGCGGCAAACCTACAACCCGCTCCACAGCACTATCAGCAACCCCCTCAGGTTGCTGCACCTGCGCAGCCTCAACCTACATATCATCCACCGCAACCTGCTCCAGCACCTGTGCCACCTCAGAATCTACCTGCTACCCAAGGGCAAGTTTACGCCCAACAAACCCCGCAGCAAAACTAGAACAACCAACGTAACTAGGGCCAACAAAACCGCGGCAGGGGCCGAAATTTGCGAACAAACTATCCTTGTTCTATTTGCGGGGTCTATGGCCACTACACACATTTTTTCCCCCACATGGAGCGCGTTCGGAAAATTTGTGCTGAAGATGCCCGCTGCTAAGGGCAGACGGCTCCTCAAGCACCACCCAACCCCCCACAACCTCAGCAGCCACATTTGGTGTTGCAAAACCCCTTACCAACCCAAGCCGTGGTGAACGCCCAACCATTGGCTCCCCCTCAAGCCAACGCGACAACCCAACAAAAAATCACTTATGCTGCTCCTGATCAACCCGTGCTTGACTCAGGTACCCACCACTTGTTGATGATGTCCTCCGATGAGGTCAACCTCCAGACCCGACGGAACCAATATGGCTCCACCTCTGAAGCCATATGTACCCTGTCCCATAACACGCGAACTCCTACTAATCAACCGCCCTTGTTGCCTCAACCCCCTTTGGTACCTAGTCACATTGGTGCTACACCCATCCATACCATTCCTTTCCTCTTCCCTCCCTCAGGAGTAGTTAGCACCCTGGTCATGGCCACCCTCAGCCTTCCTGGGTTAACCTTAGGATTACCCGTTTGGTATCTTTCGCCTCCCGTTCGTCCGCTGACACCAGATGTCGTCCTGCAACCGGTGCAACCCATTGTCACTACTAGTCAACCACCTCCTGGTGTCGCTACCCCGTCATCCTCTGTGAAACCCCCCCCTCCTCTTACCAAACCCACTGGGGGAAGAGGCCCCCAACCTTACACTGCTGTCCCACCTCCCAAGACAGTCAAAAATCCCCCTGTGTTTAGTGCTCCTCCCAAATGTGCGCTGTGCGATGAGTTGGGCCATACGACTCACCTATGTCCTCAGTTACCAGTGTTACAGGAATACATGCAACTGCTTGACGACGACCCCACTATTCCGGTTGTCCATCTAGATTCAACCCCTAAGCCTCGCGACAATTCCCTGTGCACTAACCAATCCTGTGCCCTATGCGGTGTTTACGGGCATTACTCACATCACTGTCCCGATCTCCCCAAGTACAGAGCAGCTCTCTTTGAGATGAACAATCTGGATCTTGAGACGGCACCACTCACCATTAAGGAAATCCACCCCCTGGTCTCTTCCTCTTCCGAAGAGGTTAATACCATATATATAATCTCTTCTGTCACTACTCCCTCGTCAACCAACTTGACGACACAAACATTCCGTACTGATGAGGAGATTATCGAGGCTCTCACTGCCTCGGATTATCCCTGGGATGACATGCACCATCTTTCCTACTTCCTCCCAGAGGTATCCTTCTCTAACAGTGCTACCCAATTTGCCGTTGAATCCAAAGACTTCCTTCCCTAGAAGGTCGACTGGTTCAAGGACCCTATTCCTGCTCCTGATGCCTTCGAAGAGGGTAACATGGCCAACATCTCACCTGTCATCCAAATTGATATCGCTGCCCCAGGAAGCACCCCACTGCGGCTCCGACCCCATAACCTGCGGTCCACCCCACGTGGACCGTGCAAATAGTACCTGTTTCCACCATTGGAATCAGCACGACGAGACCGTCACGATGGTCACCTCGTTGCATTATTTTTTCTACGTCATTTTTTGCCCATTTTTTAGACACCGCTAGTCGCCTCGGTTTGCGTGCCACTTCGGCCGCTCTCCGTTTTTAACACTTTTTATATCACCGAATTCATTTTTCCGAGCTCGTGATGATGCTTGAGATCATTTCTCGCTCTCACTTGGTACAATTTCAACATTGTGTCCCGACATCTTGCTGCCTCAATGTACGCGCCACATCGGCCGCCATCAGATTGTTCCATACTTTTTACATGAGCCATCCACTCCTGTCATATTGCAAATGTTCCGTTATTTTTCCACCATTCATTCACCCCGCAAGGAGGCCCACCAGTGTTCCCCCCCACCCTCAGTCCTGGTCATCATAAATGTTCCTTGATTGAACACTTCCTCCTTGCCTTACCATTCCATCAATTCAGAGTCTTCTTATTTGCTTTCAGACTCCTTAAAATTGAAATCAACCATGAGCATGTACTGTCCTGGGCTCGTAAAATCCACACGACAGTACCATTCCATTAATTCAGAGTCTTCTTATTTGCTTTCAGACTCCTTAAAATTGAAAGCAACCATGAACTGTCCTGGGCTCATAAAATCCACACGATAGTACCATTTCACTACTTCAGAGTCTTCTTATTGCTTTCAGACTCCTTAAAATTGAAAGAAACCACGAGCATGTACTGTCCTGGGCTCGTAAAATCCACATGACAGTACCATTCTATTACTTCAGAGTCTTCTTATTTTCTTTCAGACTCCTTAAAATTGAAAGCAACCACGAGCATGTACTGTCCTGGGCTCGTAAAATCCACATGACAGTACCATTCTATTACTTCAGAGTCTTCTTATTTTCTTTCAGACTCCTTAAAATTGAAAGCAACCACGAGCATGAACTGTCCTGGGCTCGTAAAATCCACATGAAAGTACCATTTTATATCCACACTTCTTCTAGTTCCCTAACCCATGAAGAAGTCCCCCCACGCCTCTTAACGCTATGATCAATCCTCTCGGCAACACCCCCAATCAGGTCGCCTTTGTTCAAAGTATTCTACAATCTCCTGCCATTTTACCACAGCTTGAGTCTCCCTCAACCCATTCACCCTCAGATCCTATACCGCTATGATCCCTTTACCACCAGTCAGTCTCATATGCTGCCCGATCATCCCCGCCATCATACTCTGAACAAAGGAAGTTTGAGTCCACCCACTCTACTTGCCCAGTTATTCCCCCCAGTTTATCACTCCTGCCATCAGTACTATCACAGTTCAGTTTTTCACCTCGTGCTCCTGTCAAGGAAACATCATTGCCTTGATAGTTGCAGGTCTCCCTCTGTCGACGACAGCCCCTCTATTCCAGAGGATAGACCTAGAGGCCCCTACACCTTGGACCCATCACCATCTGTGGTGAGTGCCTACGGACCATTTTGGGAGGAGTCATCATTGCCTCTCCGAATAGTTGTTTCTCACATGCTCGACTTCAGCACCTTAATCACATCATTGAGAATCGCGCAGGATGCATATCCTTTCCATTATGTGTCGAAGACTTCGGATTTCCCCCGACTCTAGCACATTGGTGAGTCACTTTGGAACGGCTAGTTATATGTTCCCGTGGATGTCTGGGCTGCGTTGGCGATTGTATTCGGAAGCCATCTAGTTCCATGCTTCCTTGAGTACCCAGTTCAGTTCCAGATCAGTGTATCATTGCAAGTATGACCATTCTCACTTTGATCCAGTAGCTCATTAGTTCCTTTGGAACCACATTCAGTAGCACTGCTCTCATTCCAGTGCATCAGTTGTTCAGCTCAGACATGGTCAGCCCAGCAGTATGTTCTAGATTTGTGTCCCTTTTGGACCCTTATGATATACACAGTGGATTTCTATGTATCCTACAGGTCCCTCTTTTCGGGCCTCACAGTTATTTTTATGTATCTTGATATGAGCATGGGTATGCCCGCCTCGTCCAGATGATCAAATGATTCCTCATCCATTATTGAGGTTATGTACTTTTCAGTCCTTGCAGTTGGTTCGAGATCGTTGTTCCGGGATTCAGTTGGTTCCTTCTCTTCTCCACACCCCAGGAAAAACGAATATGACTTATGATGTCCATCGACCATACGATGAGCTCCTGCCCTCGCACATCAGGGGGCAATCTGTTAACACCCAAAAAGGTTTCACTGCCTCATCTACCCGATTACATGGCTCATTTGTCCATTTTCCTACCATATTTCCATCAAAAACCCATAAAACCATCTAAAAAGCCTCCAAAAGGCCATAAAACCCTCTTTTTCTCCAAAAATATCCAAAATTCCTCCAAAAAAGCAAAAATCTCCAAAAAGGAAGAAAAAATATAAAATAATGAGGAAAAGGAGGAAAAAACCCTAAACAACTGAAACCCTAACCCTAAACCGACACTCCACCACTATAAATAAGTGATGGAGACCCCTTATTTCACATCCACAATCACAAGTATCCTGCCTCTGCCAAAATTGCTCTTGAAACCCTAGCTCACCCTTGAGCTACTTTCACCGTGAGAGCCCCTTTTGGCCCATTTCCACCATTGGAGAAAGAGAAGGAGCAGCTGGAGCTCGGAGCAACCTCTCGGATCAGCACAACGGGCTTCACCAACCTCCACATTGGAGGTTAGATCAATAAAAAATCATTCTTTACTTTTTGTTGTTTTGCTTCATGAACATGTTTATATTAATTTTTATTACTGTTTAGCATCTTTTATTTCACATATTATTGAACTGCTACTAAGGAATCCATTCTCCTTAGTAGGTGCTCATTTGCACAAGCTAGGGGTAAAACCCTAGCTACACTCCTTCCACCTTCTACATTCTATGGGCAGATTTCGAGGTACGAAAATCCCAAAATTCTTACCTTTATCCTTTGGCCTCCCACTTTCCTCCTTCCTCCTTTCGCGCTTCACTGCATATTCCGTGGCGTGGAAACACTTAAGTTAGATGCATTCTAACTCTATAACCAAGCTTCTAGCCTCCATGAACTTAAGCAAAATGCATTGGAAACCAAAAAGCATATGCATATGTAAAATGCAGGAAAGTATAATAATAGTAACTATACTTGAATATTTAGCAAGCATTCAACACATTCTTAATAGTTCCTAAGCAAATACATCGTAGAATTAAAAATAACAAGAGAATACTTATCTTGAAGATGAAGTTGTCCCGCAACTAGATATGTTGCTGCAATGTTCCACCCAATCATAGGTTGGATGTGTTCATCAATCTCTTAACACAACTGCCGCCCCCGAGCTAGGCATGATTTCCATAAGGAACTAGGGAACAATAGGCTCACACATAGCCAAAACACATCGAAACACATCCAAGCCAACACACCATTGGGTTTATCAAGCTACTAAGGTAGTGACTCACACATGACCAAATGCATGTCCAGACTCAGCCAAGCCAACTAAAAGTTGGGTTTATCAGGATTCTAAGGAAGTGGAGAGGAAGAATTGCTAAGCTAGTGAGCTCATTCATAGAGATACGGACACCTCCACAAGATCTATCTGGCTTGGCATCCACAATACCTACACACCCAACACAAGGAAGTATCCCCTTCTCTGGTAACCAGTCTGTCAGGACATACCTTCCCTTCTACTGCTCTCTAGGGTGTGCATAGAAGATTCACCACCCACTCTTATCTTTTCCTGAGGTTCCTCTCTACACTAGTTTTATCAACCCAATTCAATGTCTCTTCCACTCCTAAGTCTTGCATATAGTTTAGACCCAAACCAGGGAACACATAAAAACAAACCACAAGGAGGCACAACAACAAAGGGCTCCACTCTGTAACACAGACAACCAAGGTTCCATACCACTCATTAACACATAAAATAGTGCATAAATGCGTAGAAACACTCTGCTATCTCTCGTTGTGCGAGGAGAAAGAACTCTATTGAAAAACTTCGTCCATGAATCAGGATAGTGAACCATGAATAATTCCCTCGAATTGTGGAATGGAATGACAAAAATGTGTAGGGAGAATCTAGAAATGATAATATGGGCACACATGCCATGATTGATTGCTTCAAAAGTAAGAATGCATCTTCCCCATACTATAGGATGCAGGTTTGCTCAGACTATAGGATGGATCAGTTTGAGCAACTAGTTATTCTAGAAAACAAAATGTACACAAGTAAATGAGAGCATAAGGAACTTAATAGGATGTATGAAACACACATGTCATGTACCCATACACCTGACTGATATGCAAAGTAAATAAAATTTGATTCTTCTTCTTTAGACACAGTCATGGGTCATGTAACATCCTAAATCATTCATTATGAATCTCAGATGCTTCTACAATAGTCATACTACCCTTACGAGATTCCTTTCATAGATAGAAAAGTCCTTTTCACCCTTCACAATACCTTTACGACTATCTTATTCTGTCTTCTTCCTTCCTCAACGCGAATTATGGAAGGAGGAACTCTCCAGATCATCCATTGTTCATCCTACCTTTTCACTTTCTTTGTACAGACTCCGGGTACTGGAACTCAAAGTACGACGTAGTCATTTTTTCATTTTCCACTTTACGATTTCTGCCTTCTGCATTCTGTGGGAAGACTCCGGGTAGTGGAAACCTTAAGAAACTCGACCTTCTTCCTTGGATTTTTAATTTTCTCCTTCCGCCTTTCACATTCCGTGGGCAGATTTTGGGGTGCAAAAATCCCAAAATGGTTACCTTTATCCTTTGGCCTCCCACTTTCTACCTTCCTCCTTCTGTGTTTTGCTGCAGATTCTGAGGCATGAAAATTCTTAAGTCAGATGCATTCTGACTTTGTAACCAGGATTCTATCCTCCATGAACTTAAGAAAAATGCATTGGAAACCAAAAAACATATGCAGATGTAAAATGAAATAAAGTATAAAAATGGTAACTATACTTGAATATTTAGTAAGCATTCAACTCATTCATGATAATTCGTAAGCAAATACATCGCATAATTAAAAATAACCAGAGAATACGTAGCTTGAAGATGAAGTTATCCCGCAACTATCTATGTTCCTGAAACATTCCACTAACCATAGGCCATTTGTGTTCATTAATATTTGAACACAACTACCACCCCTGAGTTGGGCATGATTTTCACAAGCAACTAGGGAATAACAGGCTCACACATAGCCATAACACATCAAAACACATCCAATCCAACACACCGTTGGGTTTATCAGGCTACTAGGGTAGTGCCTCACACATGGCTAAATGCACATCTAGACTCAGTCAATCCAACTAATAGTTGGGTTTATCAAGCTGTTAAGGAAGTGGAGAGGAAGAATTGCTAAGCTAGTGAGGTCATTCACAGAGCTAGGGACACTTCCACAAGATCTATCTGGCTTGGAATCCAAAATACCTATACACCTCACACAAGGAAGTATCCCCTTCTCTGCTACACAGTCACTCAGGCCATACCTTCCCTTCCAATGTTCTTCAGGATGTGCATAGAAGATTCACCAGCCACTCTTATCTTTTCATGAGGTTCCTCTCTACACTAGGTTTATCAAGCCAATTCAACATATATTCCACTCCTAAGTCTTGCATACAGTTTACACCCCACACAAGGAACACATAACAAAAAACCAAAAGGAGGAATAGCAACATAGGGCTCCACTCTGTAACACAGACAACCAAGGTTCCATACCACTCTGTAACACAGAAAACACTGCAGAAACACATAGCAATACTCTGCTAGATCTCTCTACACAAGGATGAAGAACTCTTCTGAACAAATTTTGTCATGTCCCTCCCTTGAAGGGACATTGAGAGTGTTGACCTTGTCAAGTGTCCAAGGGTTAAACATTGAATTAATTAATGATCCCTAGGAATTTTTATTATTTAAAACTATGGAGGCATGTAATTTCTAAATTCATGTTATTTGTAATTAGTTAAGTATTATGAAAAATAATTAATTGTGGAAATGAGTTGTCAAGGAAGGAGGGTGCATTAGGAAACTTTCCTTGGATGAAAAAATGGAAACAATGCAAAAGAAGGAAAAAGAAACATGTCGTAGAAAAGATAGAAACTATCTAAATTAGTTTCTAATTTGGTGCAAGGATAAAAAGCAAGGAAAGATTACCTTATGCACAAACTTGGTAATTACTCAAGGAAGGAGCAGTTTCTATTTAGGACTGAAGGATACAAATATGGAAACATTTACTAAGCTTCATACTTGCTATTTTTCTCAAGGAGGTCGAATTTCCACTTTGGGTTAAGTTATACAAAGAAGGAAACAAGGAACAATATTGGTGAGTGTGTTACTTGTTCAATGGGTGAAGGAATTGCTCAACAAGTCACCCAAGGTACAATTAAGGGAATTTCCAACTCCATTATTCAGTTTGGATTTTTTGATATTGTGTTTATTCTATGTGAGCATACTCTTTGAGTGTTGTGCCTCAGACCATTGGGTGATGATCCCCAAACCCCTTCTCCCTTCTCTTCCATTACCTTTTCTATATATTGCATGTGTATGGAAGGCTTAGGTCATCCAATGAATCTCATTCCAGAAGTATATTTCAGCCTCCATCACCTACAGGTTGAGCTCCAATGAAGCCCCTGCTTCACCTATGCTCACAACCCTCTTCCAGTGAGGATTCGAGCCTCCTACCCATCATTTTGGGGTCACCTTTGTATTGGTCAGTTTTAATATGAATTATAATATATGAAAATATTATAAATCTATTATTTCATTTCCTCAAGTCTAAATATATCATTCATTAAATATTACCTTTCTTATTGCACATTAAAACCTTGTTTTGCCAGCATATGGGGGGATTTTGATGAATTTCAGTGGAATAAAGATTATATGAAGTTGAGGGAGTGATTGAGTGGGTTAAAAATGTTCAATGGATTTTTATTTATCTATTTAATATTTAATATCATTTCAGAAATAAATCTGCAATAATTTATGTGCTTAAATTCACACCCTTGCTAGAGAGCTAGTTTTAAATAACTAGTTTTTCCATTTCCTGCATAAAACGAGTTCTGTAAACCCAAAATTTGATATGTAAGTTTCAGTGATTCACTGAAAGTCCCACCTTCCCATAAATAACTCCATAACCCCTTTTAATTGTGACCGTACTTCCTTTTGGAACCTTTCACTATGCAGGGTCTCTCTAGGCCAAAACTGCCTATTTTTCCCAAATTGATCCCAAACTATTACGAGCTGTTACAAAGTGTTATAAACAGTTCATAAACTTATTTTATGACTGAATATAATATCTTAAACTTTAATAAGCCACTGGTCGGAAGATGGATTGATATTCCCTAGTTTCACGGTTTGGTGACCCAACAACATAAAAGTAAGTTTCTGTGGCGCAAACTATGAAATATGAATGGTACCAGATATAAATGTGTTAGGGGAATGGATTTACAATTATTTACTCACTCTTTATTTATCTCCTCTTCCTACTCTTCCTCTGTAAAATTTCCCTACCCAAAACCTTGATTTCCCTACTCTGTTAGTGCATTGAATGGTAGAGTTTTGTAAATTAAAAATTTTGATATAAATTTGCAGAATTGATTAATATTCTGATATGTACATAAAATTGGGATATCAAAGTGGTATCAGAGATCTTTCCTTAGATCATCCTGTGGAAAGAAATCTCTCACTGAATAAATTTGCAGCCATGTCATACTATGAGGATGACTATGATGAGCAGCATGAAGAATATTACAGAAGATATGAAGAAGAAGAAATAATCTATGTTTATGGAGGCATACAAAAAAATGAATATGATTAATACTATTGGACATAAGACATCAGATCTTATTCTCCAATGGTTAAGAAAAACTTAGCAGAGATCATTGAAGCATGTGAGGACATGCCTCACTGCTACGAGGACTATCTAGCTTTGGGTAGGAATATTTGTGTAAACCTTTCTTTTGGAGATTATATTTATTTCAAGTATGGATTCTGGCCCAAGAATTATTGTGATCATTCTTTCAATATAAACAAGCCATCGAGAGAGGAATCGATTTGTTCCACCTCTCTGAAAAAAGAAGAAGAAGAAGGAACCAAAGGTGAAGATTCCTCAAAGTCATCTGCATATTCAAGATTTGAGAGTTTGTTTGGTTTTTCTTCAAAGAGAGATTTTGAATATTATGACATGAGTACCCCTAAATATGAAAAATTATCAATTTTCTTGGAGGAGAATAGAAATGAGGAAGAGGAAGATATACATGAAGTGAAGTGCAAATCACCCCAATGTTGTTGCATAAGAGAAGAAGTTGAAGAGGAACACACTTTAAGTTTCTTGGTGGGTGATCTCTAGATCACTGCTCAAGGTTTTGGCTCATGTATGGCTGTTCAGACATCTTTTGTATCAGATCCAAAATAGGTACACAAATCATATTTACAGTCACCTTCTGAGCCACATAATGAAGATGAAAACAAGGCCACACTCCTTGGGTGTGAAGCAGAAATTTTGTGTAAGAGCAGGCCACCATAGTATTTGTACAAGAAGATGGTAATGTTAAGAACATGGATAATAAAAGTTTTTATTTTTTATGTAGCCATGTACACCTGCAACCATTTGATCCATGTAAATATAAAAAGACTTCACTTGCATCTAAGGACTGCAAAAGGAAGGCCACTTGTGAGGGAGATAAATTCACTCCCAGTTTCCCTGTTGGTGATCACACAATCAGTGGGGGAAGGGTGATGTTGTCAATGGTGATAATATGGTGAAGGAATATTTTGTATCATATGCAAAATAACAATAAATATCAGATCTGAATTCATCATTTGAATTGCCTAATGAAGTGGAAGGAAAGCCCCCACTAGCTCGATGTGAACTAAGAAATTTAAAGGAGAAAAATATGATGCAAAGGGAGGGACACAGTTCAGAATGTTGGAATATCTTGCAGCATGGTGAAGCTGAAATTCCAAGGCATGATATGCTTTTTGATTTTTATACAGATCACATGTCATTCCAGCATTCATAGATACCCTCCACTGCACATCATGGAAGTGAGTGTGCAGAAAATTCAAAGGTTGGCTTGTATGTTGAGGATGATTTTTATGTGGTGGATTCATGCCACAAGAAAAATAGGAATATATGTCATCTATTAGAAGAAGAAGCCTTGATTGAAGATATTCTTGGTGAGGCACATCATTTGAGTGGATCACTAAAGGAGGATAGAAAGAATCTTAGGGAAGCCATGAAAAACTTTGTTGACATCAATGCCTTGGTGGCAAGATGTTGTTGGCAAGCTTCTGGTGGAGATATGGAAGGAGAAGCCTTTCTGGAGGAGTGCATAGCACTAAAAGAAGGAATGGCCAAGATGAGGGAGAGATATATGAACTTAATATTTTATATAGAATATCTCCTCATGGTGGCTGAAATGTACCATAGTGCACTCAAGAAGGAAGAAGAAAAATAAGAAAATATCACTAATAAGTTGGAGATCACCAGTAGGTTATTGAAGAGCACAAAAGGATCCCTTAAAGATTCAAAGTTACATATCTTTAAAATTTAGAAGGATTTGAAGGTGTCACACCTTTCATGCTGCATTGAAGGAAATGTTTTGGGTATAATGGAGGAACCTCATGTGGAGGACAACCATGAGGGAGGAGCAGATTTGCAAGTTCTTGTAAAAATCTACGAGAAAGAAAATCTGGGCCAAGCACTCATTGAGATTGAGAGGAAGGATGAAGTGTTCTTATCCTTCAGAAATATGGCTGATCACATTCAATATGGATTGGAAAATAAAATTCCTTGTTCATCCATTGATTGGATAGAGAGAGGCACCTTGGGAATGAAGACCTTGGGAGGTAAAGAATTTTATTTCTGCAATACATTTTTTGTTGTGAATGACATTGTATTGACATGTGAACAGAAACACATATTTATTTTTCAGCTATTAGATACCTCCCATACACATGCACATGAGGTGCATTCTGATTTTCATGTTCTTGAGGAGTTTGAGGTCAAGAAATATGAAGACCAAGCACTTGCATGGTTCCTAAGAGATTAGGAGTTTCCTCTAGGAAAATGTTGCACAATTTTGGAGGAGGAACATGATCACACTATCACTGAGAAAACTAATGGAGGAAGTTATGGATCCATTGTCTTGATGGATGAGCATTGTAGGGATTTGGCTCACAATTCTTCACCTCACACTTCTATTTCAGTCACATCATGTGGGGATGAAAATTGGGTGAAAGTATTTTTTTGTTGATGCCAAAAGAGGAGAATGATACTTCAACTCTTGCAGTTGAGGGATTGATGATCAAGCCATGTGGTTTGATAACTCCATTAGTAGTGGTTGAATTATTTCCACCTGAATCATTCAGCATGAAATTTTGGCAGTCCATTGATTGGGTCGCTAGACACATGATTGAGATGTGTGCACTGGAGGGAAAACATCTTGCTTGCCTCAATGGAGAGACATTGGACATCTTAACACTCTATTAAAATTTTGATTATAAGAGATATGTGGGAAATCTGGTCCTGTCGAAAAATTTTGGGAAGGAAACCTTAGAGTTTGCAAGGAGAATGATGGCATATGCGAGATAGCGGTCAGCCACTAGAATAGGCCACCGTGGAAGTGAAGGAAAGGACAATGTAAATTGGTGGCCTCACTCTAGAGTAATAAATATTAAAAGTCACAAGACACTCCATGGATTAGAGATGCAGGGTAAAGCAGAGAACATCAGATGCGTCGAAGGCATTAAACGGGAGTCATAATAGAAGGTTGAGATTGATCTGATAGCAAATCAATAACATAAAAAAATCGCACGACGAACATGCTCGGCCAAAGCCGCTTTTCAGAATCGTGAAATAGGTTAAAAGGTGGAGGAATCTAATGGCCAAGGTTGGGATCCAAGAAGATCCATGGTCATAAATTATTTTGCATCCGGGATTAGCAAGGATTCAGTAGTGATTTCAGATTGCGAAAAGTAGTACAAGTCGTTTAGATCGACAGTCACTACAAGAGTGGAGGGAGATCTGCGGTTGTGGTTTATTTCGCAATCTAAACTAGCACTGAGGGGACCAGAATCTCACATCATGAAAAGTGGTAGTGTCCACTTAGATCAATAGTTGTGAAGAAAAGATGATCTTGATCGACGGTTGAGCCACACATGCATGAGATAAGGAAGAATGTAGCATAAAGGACCTCACATACCAAAGGAACAGATCGCAAGGAGTAATATCCACAGTGAAAACTGCTTGGGAAGGGCTCAAAGGTTACGCGGTGTAAAAAGATATAAAAGGATCCACATGAAGTTGGAAAGGTTTTTCTTTTCCAAAGCCTCAAATCCGTTGAATACCCAACCGCATACATAGTTCTAGCACAGACAAACAAGGAGACTGTGCTAAAAATCAAGGTAGGCTCCTGATACCTCCTCAGTGCTATTTGAAAATGGATGTGATAGGACAAGTAGAAGTGGTACGGGTGATATATGATGCACAACCCGAGGTCACATGTCGGAGGGCAGAGGAAAGTATTGTAGATAATAATGCTGATATTTTCGATACCATCTTGGTGGGAGAAGCCATTGAAACTGCTAGAGGTAAATTGGAAATCCTTAAGGAATGAGGTATAGATAGCTATGGTGTTTTTAAATATTTTTTCCATTTTGTCTCTATTGGCCAAACCCCCCATTTCCCTGATTTTGTCAAATGGTGTGCATACAATTTCTCTGTTGCTGAAGAAGTCATTATGAATAAGTCAAAGTCCAAAATCCTTTGTCCAATATAGGTTTCAGTCGTCCGCAAAACCCTACACATCCCAGACGATTTTGTCCATATATCCCAAAACTACCAAGAGGAAAATATTATACATTGCTTCGGAGAATCTACCGACGAAAGTAGAGAAACCTTCTTGAAGGCCTGTTCAAAACCCAGTGGTGAACCCATCAACCTATCATACCCTATCAAACTTAGCCAATTCAATGAAGAAACTCAGTGGTGTATATCCTTGGCTAGTCATTTTTTAGGTCTAGATACCGATGCTTACATCATAGAGTCATTGTTGAGTCTATTTTTCATCTTGAGTACCTATCCGGCCGAACCTGAATTTCCTGAGAGATATTATCAGTCTTGTTGTCTTAAGTTTGATGAATTCCTATCCGAGAACATTCGTTCTTAGTTAGTGAATTTCCATGGCACTAAAGTCTTCAAATTCTAGTCCTTGTTGCTGAGGATTCTTATAGCATATAACAAAGAAGACCTACAAGTACCTGAATTGGAAATCACTATTGATATGGCCACAGACTATTGTAAGTTTATGAACCAATTGGTGGTCGAAGTATCTAACTTTTTCTTTCAGGAAAGGTTACCTAGGGTGTTTCCTGAGATGAGGAAAATGCTACAGTTGTCAAATAGCAAGAAGATAGGGGACTAGTTCCTGATAGAATTCAGAATGACCATAATATTGTACGGATTTGTGTATCAACCCTACATTCTGCTAGCTTTTCTAACTGCCAGGGTTTTCTCCCTGGAATTGATCCAAAAAAGACTCACTGTTGAGGAAGAGCACTTCTTGAGCTATAAAAAGAGCTCAAATTTGATTTTCCCCTTGGAAGTGGGACCATACACAGTCAGGAGTAGAGCTTCTTTGCCACTGGTTACCAACTTGCTCAGGGGCATGGGGTTTTCTCTGGAACAAGTGGTAAATTATGACTCTCATCAAATAATTTACAAAAGGAGGAAAGCTCACAAGTGAAAGTATTTTGAACACACTAAAATACTCGGACTCAGGGAAGTAGCAAACTGGGATGATTTCCCTAATCCTGCCCCAATGGACACCAGCATAGAATGAAGCACTGGCTCACACCTGCTAGGAATAGCTTCTCCCCAAAGAGAATTGGCTAAAATAGTTGCAATAGCTGGGGATGTCTCACCATTGGTCAGCTATTCAGTGAGTTCAGTAAAAATAGGGGGATGATACTGAAGAAGTCAACACGGTCAGCATGCCCAAAAGGCAGAAATTAGAACAGAAGCAACAGTTAGTGCAGGTTAAAAAGGGAAATACAAAGGGATAGACGAAGAAGAAGAATACGGAGAAAAAACAAAAACAAGAAGATCCCGAGGCATCCAAATTACAAATCCAAGAATATGTATTTGATAGGCAGACTCCAAACAGGCATGCATCCAAAGAAGACTGGCTAGGATCTTACCGGGAAAGGGCTGATAAAACTTTCAAAGAGACAACAGAACTATATAGCGAGGCAATGCAGTTTCCTTACCCAAATGTTTCATTAAAGACTGTAAGGGATCATGCCATTGACACCCTTAGCTTAGATTTGGCGATGGGAAATAAGGTGTCAGAGGTTAATGTGAACCTCTCAAAGGTTCCCACTATTGACGTAATACACCTCAGCAAAGAAACCGGGGATATATTGAATACTAAATTGCTTAATGCCACCATACAGATGTCCAAGATAGAGGAAAATAAAACAAAGACATTGAATATTCTGAGAAATTTAAGGGTGGATAAAAAATCCCTCAAAGCCCAAATCAACAATTTGCAAAATGAAGCAATAGAAATAGAGGGACTAGCATGTAAGGGAGTTTTGGCTCAGAAATTGCTCAATGATAAGGAGAAAGAGATCCAAACACTAAAAAGGAATTTGAAAATCCATGCTACCCAGCTCGCTCAAACATAAGAATTGACTAATTTCAAAAAAGAGAAAGAGACATTGAACGTTGAGTTTACCGAATGCAAAGCCAAGCTACTAAAGCTCAAAGAAAGGAAAGGTAGTGGGGAGCAAACATCCAACTTTTGAAGAAAAGTGAAGTGGAATTAAAAGCCATATTAGAAATAAAAGAAAGGGAGCTTCAAGGAAGGAGTGTTGGGAGTGCAATTCAGTCCGCGGGTGTAGCTGGAGAGATAAACACCAGTTCTCTTTCTAGAGCAATGTCCTAGATAGGCCTGAAAGATACAGAGCTTGTTAAGTTAAAGCAGAAAATCAAGGAACTAGAAAAGGAGAAAGGAAAGGAGAGACAAGAAAAGGAAAATATGGAAGAGAAATGCCAAGGACTGATTCAACAAAATTCCAAGTTAAGCCAGCAGGTGGTTGGTAAATTTTCCTTGCAAGGTGCTAGACATTTGATCTGGGATTAGATCATTATAGAGGCTAACAAGTTTTGACCTTATATAGATTTCATTGAAGACCAGGAAAATGATATGATAGAGGCCAAGAAAAAGGTCCTGATGGTATTAGGGGAAGTGCATAAAAGATTTATGGCAATAGCTAAAAATTTCGTTGCTTTCCTAAGCTCCTTGTCAATCGATTTGGCCAATCGGTATGGTATCTAAATAGGGTTGTTGTTGTCTTCGGGACTAGAAAGGTATTTTCTAAGAACATGATGTTGGATATTGTACAAGCGAAAATAGACGTTATTGAGCACAAATTCAAGGAGGTTATAAGGATATTCAAACCGCTGGTAGGTAGAGGCATCCCTTTCTTCTGGGAAGAGAAGGGTCCTTTATTGTCCCAAAAGGAGTATCGAGAGCATCTGGTTCATTACCGATTAGACAATAGGTAGTTTGGAGATATGCAACAATCATTTTCAGGAAAGATCATTTTTGATAAGCTGGCCAGTGAATTTGAATTTTTGTTTGATTTTAAAGTCAACTCTGACGAAGTCCCTGAGACTTCGTACCCAGAAACAATGGAGCTCAAATTGCAAGCAGTCGACATGGAATTTGTGACTTTTCCTGGTCCTGACCTATGGAGCTCCATTTAGCAATACAGTTTGGCCAAACTCAAAATGCATCCATAGAAGTGGCAATGACAATACGCAGGAAGTTTTCTCTATGGGCACGCCCTTTCCAATGGTCACCTTTGTCGAAACTATATACAGCTGTCACTCACCAAATGGAAACATGGAAGACTCTCGTGCATATTTTCTCCTGCAATCCATATTTCATTTTTTAGTTTTTTATGTAAATCATGGCCGATGTGTCACCTAAGAGTTTGTTAGAAGTTTTTTTTTCAGTTGTAACAAGTTTTGGTTCCTGAACCTCGGATTGGGAAAGTCCAAAATAGTATAAATATATCTCCTAAAGAGGGAGAAATGGTTGGAACCGATGTAATTTTGTAGTGTATGCTTTCAAGGGTATTTTAATAAAGTTGCAGAGCCGAGGTCGATGTTTACATATGGATTCATGTGTTGTTTGTATTACAGTCTGTTGCTTCCTTTCTCATGTGAATTTTTTTCCAGTTTATCTCATCCAGTATGTTTTCTTTCGTGTCTGAAATAAGTGTATAATAGTTTGGAATTCATACATGCTATGCTACGTCTATTGTTTCAGATATCCACCAAAGCTTTCTTCTAAAGATAATGCAAAATTCAATTTCCAATGCTCTGTGTTGATGGTCTGTTCATGTTATTCTTTGCCACCAGACAATTATAATTTGACTGTGATTGAATGGATATCTTGCCTCTATGTTGAGATCTTCTGCATAAGTTCTATTTATTTCTGTTACACTTTCTTGACTCCATCGCCCAATGGTTCTATGTGTTCTTTCAACCAATTTTACAAACAATTTATAGTTTCACTTGTACATATCTGGCATTGTTAATATTTGGTGAGAGATCCCTCTCGGAAGAGAAGGCCAGTTCTCTCTTCGAAAGTGGTTCTGTTGTTACCTGGGAGCCAGCCTTCTGCAACCTTTGGCTCAATTCCAGTGCTAAAAAACTGGTGTCATTGTTAGGGATGGGTTGAATATTATCCTTGGAGGAACGACAAGAACTGCACGATTTCAGGAAAGAAATTTCTGAGGGAAAACTAAAGTTTCTACATTCGCGAGAAGGTTGTATATTTGTCCTGGTGACTCCACACCCACTTCAAATATTATCACACTAGGTATCCTGGATTCCAGAAGGATCCACACAAGAGGTAACCATGGTCCTGAAACTTTGCAAAGTGTGGAAAATCCAGAAAAAATACTTAGAGATAGAAATAAAGAGAAAGTGGATTTTTCGTTGTTTGGTACGTCATCACCTCAAGATTTGTATGACATAGTGGAATTTGAATGGGGATTTAGAGATGAAATACTACTAACCAAACCTAAATATGAATCCGACCTAAGGAAAGTTGGGGTTAGCTCTAGTATACTACGATCCTATCTACTTGATTCTGTGTGGATAAACCTAGGGAACTCGACGAAAGATGAAGAGACAGCCCCTGTTTTTTAGAACACTGAGTTGCCTAACCCCCAGCCTACTCCCAATCAATCGACCCCAATTGCTGCTTTTAGATTTTCCCCATTAGCCCTACCTCTAGTTCTGCACGAGCTCCCCTTGAACTACGCCCAAATAATTGCACTCTACGACAGGGAGGGGAATGTCTCAGCAAGATACCATGTGGGTAAATTTGATGACTTCATCGACCTGGAAGAGGTGGATGATGAAGATGTCAAGATGAGGCTGTTCACTTAGATTTTGTCTGGGGAAGCCAAGAAGTGGTACAAAGATTTTCCACCTAGGTCTATTCACAGTTTTGCTGGTTTTCAAACCATATTTTTAGAAAGATGGGACGATAAACAAAGCCCGTTGTAGGTCTTGTCTCAATACAACAATCTCAAGAAAGGAGGTTTTCAGTTGGTCCATGAGTTTTCAAGAAGATTCATGAGAGTCTACAACTTGATACCTGCTGACATCAAACCTTCACCCGGGGCGGCTAAACTTCATTATGATGATGCATTTGATAATGATTTTTCTTTGTTATTAAGAGAAAGAAAGTAAAACACCCTCTTGGCCATGTTCACCGATGCCATAGAAGTAGAGGCCAATATGATGGCATGCAGAAAAATAAAACTGAGGGCGGAGGTTGATAGGAGGAAAGGTAGAGGAGAGACACGCCCCATTGCTTCTATGTCTTCATCAAGTGATGTAAAATTTGAAATGATGATCAAAACTATGGAAAATTTAATGGATCGGCTAATATTGGAGGCCAAGCCAACAAACTGAGAGCAGAATGAACCTCAGATAAGGAATCCCAATTTTAGGAGGCCAGTTCCTGTCCCACTCCAACCAAATAGACCAAGGGATGTGAGGAATCCAAGGAACCAAGAAGAGCAGCCAATTAGGCCTCCTTTCCATGAAAACTATGTGACTGCCGAAGATGAGGTAGATTCTATCGAATATCAGATCCATCATTTTAGTGATTTAGACTCTGAAATCTATTTGATTGAGGATGAACATAACATGTTCGCATAGGTGGATGATAAGGCCCTGACAGAGGAATTGAAGCAATATCATAAGGGGTATATTCATGCTATAGATGATGTCAGGAAGATCAAGTTAAGAATTAGATACGTTGTTATAAACAAAGGGGGGTTAAACCCAAACCAACCTTCTAGTAGTCAGACCAGCCCAGGAAAAGGAAATGAGAAACAAAAGGAGCCAATAGAATCTAGGGAAGTGGAAAAAGGGATTGGTAATGTGAGGGAGCTGGAGAAAACAACACCTGTGGAGCTGGGAAAAACCTTTCCCATGTTTAACCTCCAAAGAGAGTGAGCTAACCTGAAGGTTTCAATCCCTTTCAATGAATTATTGAGGAACTAGGAATACAGGGACACTATAACGAAGATGATTTCAAATCAAGGGGAAGCTCACCCAGATATCTTCGAGTTGACTGAATACAACCCTACTATTATTCTGGGATCTAAGATTAACAGCATGGACAATGAAGACGAGGAGGTGCCACCCTTTTATATGAGCTTGAATGTGCATGAAATGGTGTTACACAATGCTATGTTGGATTCATGAGCCTCACATAATCTAATGCCAAAGGGAGTGGTGGAGAGTCTAGGATTAGAGATTACAAGACCTTATAAAGACCTATATTCCTTTGACTCTAAGAGTGTAAAATGTCTAGGCTTGATCAAAGACATGGTGGTATCTTTAAATAAATTGCCATCTAAAACAGTGGTCATGGATGTTGTTGTGGCCAATATTGCCCCAATTTTGGTATTTTGTTGTCAAGGTCTTGGACTTCAAAGATGAAGGGTATCCTGCAAATGGACATTTCCTATGCAACAATTCCTGTTCGGAATGAAAAAAAAAAGTTATACAGTGAGAAAATATTTCCTTACGTCATGAGCAGTCAGGCTCAGCCTGACATCCATCATGTTTATGCTATCGACACAGACTTAGGGTCGTCTATCTTCTTCAATGATATGTCTCCTTGCAAATCAAAAGTTGATGTGCCACAGAAAGGTAAAAGGGATAAAGGAGAGACTAGCGAACTGGAAGCTTTAGAAAGAAAGCAGAAGGATGGAGGACTATGGAAGATGTATTTCGATGGCTCGGTGGATAAAGAGGGTGCTGGTGTAGGTGTGTACATAATCTACCCCATTAGAGATACCAAATATTAGTCTTATAAGCTGGTTTTTGAATGCACTAACAATGTAGCAGAGTATGAGGCCTTGTTACTTGGACTGCATGTGCTAAAATATTTAGGAGCTAAAAGGGTCCAAATTTTTGGAGATTCAAAGCTTGTAGTGAATCAGATGAATGACAACTACCAAACTAGACATCCAAGAATGAGAGATTACCAAAATGAGGTGTGGGACATGTTTGGGAATTATTTCATTGAACATACAATCCAAGTGATCCCTAGGTATGAGAATACGGTGGCAGACTCTCTTGCAACTGCAGCTGGGAAGTTTGAGGCCCCTACAATAGGCAAGAGGAAATATAAAGTAGATATTGTGAATAGACGTTCTATACCACACAACACTAGATATTGGCAAGTTTTCCAAGATGATATGTAGATCAATATATTTCTGGAGTTGTCCGGTGAGTTTGTAAACACTCGCATAGATGAGGATGCCGTTGACTCAGAGAATTTACTAGGCGCTGAAGAGGAAGAGGAAGAGGCCGCCAGAGCAGGGAAACTGAAAGACTCTTTGGGAGGTAGGGATATAGTCTAGTTGAAAAGAAATCATATTACCATAGGTTTGATCCCCTTATAGTCCCTTTTTGACCTGGATGACATAGCCAGAGATCTAAAGGTTGAGCCTGCCGCAGACGCCGTCGAAGATATAAATATTGGCACTGAAAGTAACCCAAAAATTATAAAGTTGTCCAAGAAACTTCCCACTAAATAAAAATAAGAGTATGTGAACCTGATGAAGAAATACACGGATGTGTTTGTGTGGAGTTGTGAATATCTCAAAGAATATGACACTTCTATCATACATCATACTATCCCGATTAAACCCGAGGAGAAACCATTCAGGAAGAAACTCAGGAGGATCAATCTGAAGCTAGTACCCATTATTGAAAAGGAAGTAAAGGTTCTTCGATGCAAAAATAATTGTGACTCTAAGGTTTTCGAAATGGGTAGCGAATTTGGTTTTGTTCGAAAAAAGAATGGGGAGATAAGGTTATGTGTAGATTTCAGAAACTTAAATAAAGTTTCTTTGAAAGACAATTACCCATTGCCGAAGATGGACCAAATCTTGTAGAGGGTGGTGGGATCAAAAAGGATATCCACTATGGATGGGTTTTTTGGTTACAATCAGGTGAAGGTACTACCTAAAGACCAAGAAAAAACTACTTTCACCACACCTTGGGGTACATTCATGTATGCAAAGATGTCGTTCGAATTAATGAATGATGGAGAAACTTTTGAACATGCCATGGATATTTATTTTGCATATGAAAGGGACAAATTTGTGGTGATTTACATGGATGACATCACTGTATACTCTAGATGGGACAAAGATCATATTAGGAATTTACAAAGGGTTTTCATTAAGTGCAGGAATTATGGCATCTCATTAAACTCTACAAAGTCAAACTTCACTCTAGAAGAAGGGAAGTTACTGGGGAACATCATTTTGAAGGAAGGAATCAGGATCAATCTAGACAGGGTAAATAGAATCTTGAGAGTAGAGGAATCGAGGAGCAAGAAGGAAATATAGTCTTTCATCGGTCAAGTAAATTTATTGAGGAGATTCATCCCTAGCTTCGTTGAAATTATGATGGACATTAATTATATGATGAGGAAATATCACAAAATCAAATGGATGGTGGAAGCCAAGAAGCATTTCAAAGATATAAAATAGGCCATTTTGGAGGATCCTGTATTGGTCATTCCATAATTTGACAAATATTTCTTAGTGTTCTCGTATGCTTCAGAGCATATTGTGGCGGTAGTGTTGCTGCAGAAAAATGATCAGGGTGAAGAATAGCCTATAGCATTCTTCAATAAAATATTGAGGGATGGAGAATTGAAATATAATATAATGGAAAAACAAGCTTACGCTTTGGTTTAGGGCTTGAAATATTTCAAAATCTACCTCCTACATTCCCACATAATTGCCTATGTACGCAACAGCCTGGTGAAAAGGATACTTACACAGTCGGATCCAGAGGGAAAGAGAGATAAATGGGTTGCAATGCTTCTGGAATATGACATAGAATATAATCCCACGAAATTGATCAAAGGGAAAGGGTTAGCTAAAATGATGATGGATTCCCATTGTGACTCTCTGCAACTGAATTTTTCAGCTAGTCAATCTGATCCAGTAGAGGCGGAGATGCAGGTGAAGCCTGATTTTTCTGCATCTCCTTGGTATGCTAACATTATTTTTGTATTGCAAAATTTACAACCTCTTGCAGGGCCAAGAAAAACTAGAGCTAGATCCGTGAAACTAAAGGCTGCGAAATTTTGTATCATAGAACAATATCTTTATTGGAAAGACCCTGGAGGAATACTACTGAATTGTCTTCTAGAAAACGAGGCTCAACATATAGCAAAGGAGTTCCATGAAGGAGATTGTGGAGGACATCATTCATGGAAAGTAACCGCAAATAAAATTATGAGGGAAGGATTCTATTGGCCATTTTTGTTCCCAGATGTCTATAAGGAAATGAATAAATGCCATTAGTGTCATATTTTTGAAGGGAAAAGAAAAGTGGTTTCACTTCCCCTCAACCCTATATATGTAGAGGCTCCTTTCTAGCAGTGGGGGTTAGATTTCATAAGAGAGATAAACCCAAAATCCTCAAGGTAGAAAAAGTGGATTCTAATGACCACGGATTACTTCACGAAGTGGATCGAATCCATACCCACCAAAAGGGCTACAGAAGAGGTACTAATGGATTTCTTAGATGATAATATTTTGGTGAGATTCGTCTACCCTAAGTGAATTGTGGTAGAAAACGCATCTACGTTTAAGTCCAAGAAGATGATCAATTTTTTGCCATAAATACCATATATTCCTAAATCACTCTACTGCTTATTACCCACAAGGAAATGGATTGGCATAATCCTCTAACAAAAGTATTATGAGGATTATTAAGAAGTTGTTGGAGGATAACAAGAGAGCTTGGCACATGAAGTTGAAATATTCCTTATGGGCCGACAAAATCAGCACAAATAGGGCTATCAGAATGTCACCATTTCAGTTGGTATATGGGGCCAAGGTAATTTTCCCTACTTCTCTGGGTGTTTCAGTCATGAAATTTTCACGAGGACCATTAGATGAGCCTAATCCCATTCAAAGAAGGATCAACCATATTATTGAACTGAATGAATGAAGGACAAAGCTTATGATAAAGTCCAGATACACTAGGAGATGATGAAGAATACCTTCAATAGAAGAATAAAGGAAGATGTTTTCTAGGTCGATGACCTGGTGTTTAAGTGGGATGCCCCTGTTGTTGCATATTTCACCACTCCAGGTGAATCACACTTTGTATGGCCTTCCCCTGTCCCACTGCAGACTCTTTAGACCCCATGGACCATATTTTATCCTTTGATGTTTCCTTGATCATCCCTAAAAACTATATAAAAGATGATATATGCAGCTTTTTCCCTGATAACCACGTACATACATGGGTTTGACCCCTATAACTGCGTACATCGGGATGTGTGCATAAGTACAAATCCTTTTGTAGTTTTCCTTGACATGGATCCGACTCGTTTGACTCTTGGCCTTCCATATGCCTTGAGATCACTCGGATTCGACCCTTCATTATCCCTTGTGAAGCTATATAAGGAACCCCTTGGTACATTGAAGACATATAGAGATATTGAAAGCAACGAAACTATAGTCCATTGTTTCCAGAACTATACTTGAGTCTGCATCCCTTTGTCCCTTTGGAGCACTTTTGTGTTCTTCCCAAGCTTGCCTTTTGCTAGTGAGCTTACTATCGAGAGATGGAGGATTGAAGTGGTGGAGGCCCAAGTGGGGGATTCAGTTTCTCCAGTTTGCAGACGTGCCATCAGAGGTTGTATCTATCTTGTAATCTCTGATTTATATTAATAAGAACTATCTTTCTTTGTCCAATGATGTGTATTTGATTGAATATTGTATCCATTGGAATATGTTGAATGATTTTACATTATTGATTATATATGATAGAATATATCTAACACCATGATATATAGTATTCTTGTATTGTTTACTTGTTGTTGAGAAAGTATTATATCAATTCAAGCTGAAGATTGGAAAGCTCAACGGGGATCTACTTCAACCGTCCGGAATAAGATACGAGGTCTGATCCTTTAGTGTTAGACATTTTATTTCTATTGCATATTGGGAAAGATTGATTTCTAGAGTCAAATATGTCTGTTGTGGTACCCCAAGCCATAGGAATTTCTCTCCGTAACAGAATTGGCGACTCCACAGGGGAGTTCCTAGTAGTTGTCCTTTGGGGGTGATTTTCTCGGCATTCAATGTATTTGAATTGCTCTTTCTCTCTTGTTTCTGTGTTGTGTCTGGGGGCATGTATTCCTGGTAGAGTCTGATTGGAGTGAAGTATGTCTCATCCTGTCTGTTTTCCTTGTTTTATGCACCTTTTCTTCCTGTACACGGGTTTTTGATTTACAGTCGCGTATACACGTGGTTTCCTCTGTGATTTCCGTGTATACACGTGGGTTTACTGCGAACAGTCACGTATACCCTGGTTTGTTCCTTTTTGTGGAAGTTAATGGGTTACTGGGTGAATGCTGTTAGTTGCTAAGTCTCCTTTGGCACTTCCTGAGTCTGTTTTGACCTCTGGTTCTAACTAGAAATGTTTTTTTTTTAGCCTAAATTTTTTTTTTAGGATGGTTCTTGTCATGGCATTTTCGCTTTTTTGTTTGAGATTAGTGCATTATATTTATTTTACCTTGGTGTTGTGCTTGGATGTTTTTTATGTGTGCTTGCAGAGTCTGAGGGTGGTAGAATCATTCTTTTGCTTTTTGCATCTCTTATTTTCAAAAAATCCAAAACATTTGCTTATCATAATGCATTGCATTTTGCACTTTGCATTGTACTTGCACTAGATCTAGATTTGCTTTGGAGTACTAGTTAGGAATTCATATAGGAAAATTTGCATTCATCATTTGAAGAAGAATTGTGCATTTCACGTAGTAGCATACCCTGTTTACATAGACACAATGCATTTGCATTGATTGTTACGGTGTGCATTTTACTTCTTGTTGCGTCATAACACCACTAGTTGCACAGCCATATCCTATTTTTGAGTAATAAAGCCAACTAAAATCAACTTTAATTAAAATGAATTACACTCTTTTCTTTTCTAGGGTGCACCAACAAGCTTAGGTTTTAGGATCTTGGAATAGTTCATTGTAAGTCAATTATCCAAGATCACTAAACAACAACATCTAGGTGTCTGTCCAGGGAGTGTGTCAAATCCTTGGTATAACCATCATTCTCAGGATCCTCCTCTCAAACGGGAGTCAAGCACGAGGCAGTGTGAGTGGTTATTGATTGTGATGACCCCTAGTCATAACTGAGTAGCACCGACGATATTTCCAGGATTGTATTCGTATCTGGGGGCTCTTTCGAGAGTTTTGGGCTTTGCTACCCTGCCCATACGGTCAATCCCGCCTGCGACTATCCTCCTGAGCTTTGATTATATTGAGGTGACCTTAGTGACCTTACCTAGTATATTGAGGGGGTACTTGTAGAGGTTATTTTGCATGTGTCTCGGCCAAGTTGGGGTCGGACAGCACAGTCACTATACGCGTTGAAGCTGAGGGCCACAATAATTGGTTCTGTACCTTTGCTTGTGGTGACAAGGGGTTCTCAGGCCTCTCTTAGGCGAGACATACCGGCCACATTCGAGAGCTCACTTATCCAGCCCTTGTTTGCTTGCATTTGGCTTTAGATTTTATTAGTGATTGCTCTGTGCACGCTAGTTGTCCTAGGGTTTACATAAATAGAGAGTCTTTTCTTTTTGTTGAGTCATTGTGGATTCGAGCGCGGTTCCGCGCCTTTCTCATCGGTTAGTAGGAATTATGCCTTCCACTTCTCCTCCTCCTTTGGGAGAGGGGCCTAGACTGTCCAGGAGGACTATGTCACACACTGATTCACACACCATGGAGGATCATTCAGAGACTATTCCTGAGCCACCTCCTTCCGTTCGTATTGACGATAGGGAACTTACTCCTACATACGATCCTTCACCTAACCTAGCTGAGTTTGGTCCTGTGATTTCCCAGATAGGATCTTTGCATGATAGACCTACTCACCCTAGGGCTGATTCCCCGTTGACACGTTACCGGTATGGAATGCCGGAAGATGCCGAGACTCACTTTGAACCTCCTAGCACTAGCTACGGTAGTTATGTTACGACTGGTTTTCCTATGCACGATTTGACATTTCATGTTGAATCCGACTTTGATCCTAGCACTATGCCTAGGGGAAATCCCATTCCTTACCTTGCAGAGAGGTTTAGGAGTACTAGTCACATTGCACCTTCCATCCCAGTGGTGGAAGCTCCATCTTATCCCCCTCCTAGGTCTAGGGCTAGCAATCCAATTAGGATACCAGGTCCGAGACAAGTGAAGATAGGCACTAGCACATATCTTATTACTGATATTCCTTCGTCCTCGATTCCAAGTTCTTCAAATGTACATCCTCCACCTTATCCATGTGGTCCTTCGAGTTGATATATGGCTACAAGTCAGGTCCGTACTGCAGTTACTAGGCCGATTGTGTCTCAAGTTCATATACTACCCGCTGCTTTGGGAGGCTATATTCACCCGTCTAGTGGTTAGCTTGTTACGTCTGGGGCATATATACCTACTTCTAGTATGTATGTTCCCCCTTCCGGAGCTTATATTCCTACCTACGGAGTGTCCCATGGGACATCACATGCGATGACCTATGGACCTTATTACGGTCCACAATATGGACAGGTTTCTTCACCTTACGGAGGCGGGTATCAACAACCTGCTTACTCTCATAATTATGGCTTTGTAGCTCCTACTAGTCAAGGTCCACCTTACTATGGTACTTCCATGTCACCTTATACAGGTCAGATAGGAGGAGGACACTATGGCCAAGGCCATGGTGGTGCTCAAACCTATGTGAACCAGGGAGCGGTCCATCGACCTCATCATGCTAAGCTCCCTTTCCTCGCGACGCTTAACCTGACTTATCGAGACTTACGAACAATCCCATGGCTCATGACCCGGACATACCTAAGTTCGAAGGCAAACCGGGAGAGGATCCGAGCGAACACGTTACCACGTTTCACCTTTGGTGCTCTTCAAATTCGTTACATTAGGACTCAGTCCGCTTGCGACTATTTCAACGCACCCTTACAGGGCCTACTGCGAAATGTTATATAGAGTTACCAAAGGGAGCCTTTACCTTGTTCGACGATCTTGCGATGACTTTTCTTAATCACTTCCAGCTACCAGTGCGTTATGACGTTGGTACTGAACTCTTGTCGACATTTCGGTAAGATAAAGCCACCCATATTTCTAATCATATTCAAGAGTGGTGTAGACGGAAGAGATTAATTAAAGCCTTTATACCGCCAGAGTTCCTTCTCGAGTGGTTCCTCAAGTCTTTGTTGCCATATATCACGAAGGATTTTTCTACATCCGGAGTGCAGAATGAGGAACAAGCAATCTTTAGGGCGCAGGAACTGGACTTGATTTATGCTCAGTCCAGTTTGTTATATGAGATTATTCCCAATGCTCCTCATTCTAGTTTCGATCCCAAAGTCAAACCTGGACCACATGCCGATGGCATTGTGGGTTGCGCAAGTGTGAAACCTACAGATTTGGTTGCAAAACAAGTTAGTCAATTGTTGCTCAACCAGTCTACTTTGGGACAAGCTACGGCTTCGTCTCAACCCGCCCAAATGGCGAGTGTACTTTCTATGCAATCGTCGGACCAGAAGGGTAACCAGCAACCCAGACGGAATAAGAAAAAGGGTAAGAATAATAATAGAAAGGGTGGGAATAGGAATGAGAATGCTTCCAATAATGACAAGAACGGTCAGAATACTGGTGGGGACAAGCAAGCGGAACGTAAGGTTAAGTTCCCTTGAAATATATGTAAGGATTATCACCTCACTTACTTGTGCCCTAGAATTGATGAAGCTTCGAGACTCTTAGCACAAGGCCCAGCTGTGCTAACAAACCCTTTACCGCATAACCAAAATATGAACTCGAAGTCCCAGGAGAAATCTAGTGAGAATGATCCACCAGAGGCTAGTGCTTGTGGGTGCATTAACATGGTCCGTGCTACCAAGGTTGTGACTCGTGTGAAACATTATGGATCGTCACAACCCAGCCCAGGAAAAGAACCCGATCCACCAGGAACCCCTTTGCGCATTGAGAAACCTGCGAATAAAACTGAAGCTGCACCTCGCATTCCTAAAGGGGTACTTAAGCGCTCAGGGCATAATCCAAATGCCTGAGCTACCTAGAATTATTCAGTTGTCAAGGACTTGGGCCATACTCCTTGTGTGCTGTCTGCATTGGAAGTGCTTCAGAGTTGTCCTTCACAAAGGAAGGCTTTGCTTTCTGCTCTTGGTGTGAACAGTGATGATTCTTCCTCAGTGATCAAATTTGAAACCACAGGTCATCAGCCTCGCTTTCCCTACTATGTGTCGCTTTTGGTACATGTATAATGTGTTAATATGATCGTCAAGCGCACTGTGATTGACGAGGGCGCTGCTGCATCTGTGATGTATTTATCTTGTTGGAAGGGTCTTGGTTCCCCTGAGCTGTCGAAATCAGAGACTATGTTAACTACTTTTGATGGGAGATCTTTTAGGCCGCACGGTATCATTTCGTCCCTTAAAGTTCGTTTGGGAGGGAAGACCGTTGCGATAGAGGTTGAGGTGGTTGATGCGCCCCTCGACTACAATCTCTTGCTGGGTCGGAACTGGATGTATAGTATGCAAGCCGTTGCTTCTTCCATGTTTTGCATTGTATGCTTTCCACATAATGGGAAGATTGTAATGATTGATCAAATGGCATTCAAGAATTCCCCTGTTACTGCATCTTCGAGATTTTTGGTTTCGGTCATTGAACACTCTCAGCCGGCAACTGGGAGTGTGGGTGTAGGCATGTATCTATCCCTCATGGAAAGCTTTAGTTGTCCTGCGCCGGTCCTCATGATAGGATCTTGTTCTGATAGGGCATCAAATTCTACAACCTCAGTGTCTTTTCGCACGAATCATATGGGAGATCCTTGGATTCTTCCTACACTGAGCATTTCGAGTGAGCCTGTCGAAACCAACGTGCCGCTTCCTGCAACCATGATAGCTTATCAAGCCAATGTTATGGATGTTGCGGAGCCTCATTCTTCTTCTTCGCGGATGGAAGAAGAAGACCCCTATGTGCTACCCGCATGGGAAGTACAGTCTTCTCATGCCCACGACTGCCTTGATACGGTTTTCCCTTCAGATGAAGCGATCATCGAGGCTATGTTAGGTGTTGAGCCGCCATGGGAGGAACTTCATCATAGATCATATTTCCTTCCACCGCTTGACCGTTTGGAGCATGAGGATTATAGGGAGATTCTTAGTCAGAGAGTTGGTATTCCCATGGTTCCATTAAGATCTCCTGGTCAAATGGCTGATGGGAACATGGCAAATATATCTTCCATGATTTCTATCAACATATCTCGAAATCCTGGCACCATTGAGAATGTTTATATTGGGGCGGATTGTTCCCAGGCTGAGATTCTCGAATATACAGAGCTATTCAAGGAATTCTGTGATATTTTTGCTTGGTATTATGATGAGATGCTAGGTATTGACCCTAGGATTGTCGAACATGAGATTAAGACTTACCCCAACACTAAGCCTGTTCGACAATGCTTACGCGCCGTAAATCCTAGGAAAGCACCCGCCATTAAGGTAGAGATAGAGAAGCTGTTGAAAGCCGGTTTCATCTATCCCATTCCCTTGATGGAGTGGGTTTCAAACCCTATTCCGGTGGATAAGAAGCAGGGAGCGATCCAAATATGCACTGATTTCCATGATTTGAATCATGCCTGTCCTAAGGATAACTTGCCCACACCATTTATAGATCATATTTTGGATGAGTGTGTGGGTAGCGAGGTGTTCTCCTTTATGGATGGCTTTTCCGGGTATAATCAGATCCAGATTAAACCTGAGGACCAACACAAGACTGGATTTATTTGTCCTTGGGGAACATTTGCATATCGGAAGATGCCTTTCGAACTTAAAAACACCGGAGCTACATTTCAGCGGGTAATGATCTTGATTTTCCACGATCTCAAGTCTATTATTGAAGTATTTTTGGATGACCTCGCTGCTCATTCTCATATGAGAAGGCGTCATTCCTATCACTTGAGATTGGTGTTCAAAAGGTGCTAGCACTATTCGGTTCGATTAAATCCTCATAAGTGCATCTTTTGCATGAAGTCAGGTCGTTTATTAGGAATCATCGTTTCTAAGGAGGGCATAAGAGTCGATCCCTTAAAGGTTGAGGCAATACTTCAGTTGTCTCCCCCGAAGAATATTCGTCATCTTTAGTGTTTGCAAGGTATGGCAAACTTCTTACGAAGATTTGTGGTCAATTTTTCCAATTTGAATAGAGGCTTCATGCGTCTCTTGAAGAAGGATACTCCCTTTGAATGGGATGAGTGAGCCTAGGAGTCCTTCGATGCACTTAAACGAGCCCTCGCATCGGCCCCAGTGATTAGTCCTCCAGATTATAGCCGTGATTTCCTATTATATGTGGCCGCGTCTTTAGAGACGATTGGTATGGTATTGGTTTAGGAGGATGAGGAGCTCCAGGAGCATGTCATATATTATCTGAGCCGAAACCTTATTGATGCAGAGATTCGGTATTCTCATGTTGAAAAGCTTGCTTTAGCGACCGTACATACGGTTCAGCATTTGAGACATTATATTCTCCTTCACCAGACCTCGGTTGTGGCCCATGTCAATCCGTTTCAGTTCATCCTCACACGAAGGATGATAGGGGGAAAGTATAATAAATGGATTGTCATCCTGCAAGAGTTCAATCTCGAGTTTGTTTCAGCAAAATTGAAGAAATCGTTAATATTTGTAGAGCTTATATCAGATTTCCCGATCGAGGCCGAGGAGTTGGTTTGTGAAGATACGTTTGTGGATGAACACATCTTCTTAATCTCGACGTTTGACCCATGGTATGGAGATATCATAGTATATCTGCAAACACAGAGGACCCCTACTCACCTCTTGCAAGATGAATGACGGTGATTATGTCAAGTCTCTAAGAACTACCTTATAGTGGACAATACTTTGTACCACCATGGGGTAGATTCCATTTTACGACATTGTTTAACTCATGAGGAGGATGAGGTTGTGCTGAATGATTGCCACGGAGGGGCGTGTGGTGGTCATTTATCTGGGCTTTCTATAGCTCAAAATATTTTGAGAGCGGGTTATTTCTGGCCATCGATCTTTAAATATTGTGTTGATGCGGTCAAGAGGTGCCACCCTTGCCAGGTGTTTGCATGAAATATGCGCTCGAAGCCTGCCCTGTTACATCCCATAATCACCGCCAGTCCCTTCACTAAGTGGGGGCTCAATTTTATGGATTTCATCTTAGCTTCGGCTGG
Organism: Pseudotsuga menziesii; assembly: GCA_001517045.1. Lineage (NCBI taxonomy): Eukaryota > Viridiplantae > Streptophyta > Pinopsida > Pinales > Pinaceae > Pseudotsuga > Pseudotsuga menziesii. The sequence goes on from LPNX010168079.1 coordinate 385,278, forward strand.
GAGGCACCATCATATTATAGTGGTTGTGGATTATTTCACAAAATGGGCTGAGGCAATGCCTACAGTAAAATTCGATGGTGAGACAGCCGCTCACTTTGTATTCAACCAAATCATTACTCAGTTCGGGATTCCGAGAGAGCTTGTCACTGACCATGGCTCGTACTTTCAGAACCGTATGATGGAAGAGTTGGAATCCAAGTTAGGGTATAAGCAAGAGCACTCCTCTTCTTACTACCCCCAAGCGAATGGACAGGTTGAAGCAGTGAATAAATCAGTTAAGTCCATTCTCCAATGAACCATCGCACAGAGCAAGACGAATTGGCATATTATGTTATACCCTGCTTTGTGGGCATACCGAACCACGGTTAAGATTGCCACTGGTTTTTCTCCATATCAGCTTGTGCATGGAGTGGAGTCGATATTGCCGGTTGAATGCAAGATTCCTTCATTGAATATAGCTATGGAACTCTTACCAGACACTTCACCTTTGGAGGAGCATTTGGTCCACCTCGAGCAACTTGATGAGCAGCGTCGAGATGCCTTGGTGGCTCTAGAGGTTAATAAGCGTCGCGTTAAGGTCCAATATGACAAGTATATCCATCCAAGAGTGTTTAGTGAAGGAGACTTGGTCCTTTTGTGGGATCAATCGAAAGAACCCTTGGGGGCAGGGAAATTTAATCCTATGTGGTGTGGTCCTTACGTGGTCAAGCGTGTCTTAGAGAAGGGTGCCTATGAGTTAGTCGATTACGAAGGCACAGCTTTGGCAGAGCCTAGAAATGGGCTCTATCTTAAAAAATACTATGCATGATCTTTAGCCAAGGATGCTTGTTGTATATTATTATACAGCTTTGCATAGTTAGGTCTTTTTCTTATCGTGATTGGGTTTGTGATTAGTTTTCGTTTCTTTTGGCAGATGTCAATGGAATCTTCCACCTACATAGGATTCGCGGATGGTGCAAGCCATCACACTCAACACTTAGCCTCTACTGCTTGGGTGATTTATACTCCTATGGGTCAAGTACTGTCTTCAGGAGGTGTATGTCTACGGCCATCTTCCAACAATGTTGCTGAATATAGTGCCGTTATGAAGCTTCTACAGGATGTCATTTCACATGGTGTTCTATCTCTTGAGGTACGTCTTGATTCGGATTTATTAGTGTCACAGCTCAATGGTTTGTACCATGTTAGAGATCCGACGTTATTGAGAAGATTCTTACGTGTGAGATTGTTAGAACGACAATTTGACAGTATTACATATATACACATTCCAAGAAATGATAATCAAGTTGCTGACTCATATGCTAACTACGTGTTAGATTGGAATTTTTTTCATTCATTAAAGATTAATCATAAACATTTTTTACACATGTAAATAAATAAACTGATCACCATAAAGCTTTTTATATATATCAAAAATGTGGTAATACATAGTGTCATATACAAAAGTGGAGCTTTCAAAGCTTCCATCACATAATACACGGTCGTACAAAACATATATACTCTCATGTATCTAGTCCTGTGGAGGGGGAGGGTTGTGATCATGATATGTCACTATGGCTCTATCTAGCCGTCAAAATAAACACACCCATGTGCGTGGCACACCCACCACCTGTCGTTGCATGGCCTCAGGCAAGTCCTCGACTTGCGCCATGGGAACCCTGTGAGTCAGTCGCACGAAGTTGGTATGAATTCCCTGGAGGGTTCGCTCCGCATCCACACTGGTGATGTCATCCCCTCTTCCCCTCCGTCTATGATGTGGAAAGCCCTCTGGTTGCCATGGTCCTACATCTGCACATGAATGGTAGATATCACTATGTGTTGTCGCACAAAAACATGTCTTTTTGATTTCACATAATCAAGAAAATACAAAAAAAATTAAATAACTCAAATTTTTTTTAAAAGAGTGAGAGTCGAGATTCGGTACCTATCTCTCCATATGCCGATCCTGGTGGCAATGGCATGTCCGGATCCCCCCAGAAATCTATCCCTCCATTGGGGTAGTCATCTATGGCAACAATCTGTCGTCACCACCATGGAAAGAAGTCAGCTGGATATGGGTTGGCCACCCTACCACCCCCCAGTCTATGCATAGCATCTGCCCAACGTCATTGGGCTGGATCTCAAACCCCATGGAGAGGAACGTCCACTCTAGGGCTTAATCCTAGAACCCACTCAAAGAAAAATGTGCTCAATATGCTGCTGAACCCGAAGTTCCATATCCTACTTGCCTTACACTCACTAAGCTGGTGTTTCATGTTGCTCAGTAGTGTAGTACTCCAGTCATATATGGTCGGTCTCATACACTCCACTGCATAGTACATCAGTGGCCGCGAGGCCTGATGGAGTGAGGCTAATCCTGCTATCCTGCCCAGCGTCAGTAGTATGGCCTTTAGGCCCAGCACCTGTATAGCATTGGTGGGGACTTGACTTCCCACCTTCTCAGTATCTGGGTAGCAGTACACAGCTACGTACTCATCGATAGTAAGCCCACCGCCTGGCCCACCTCAGGAACGAAGGTTCACCACCTCCCCTCATCTAGATAGATCTGTGATGAAGTATATGTCTTCCACTTCTATAGTGAGAGACATCCCATCTATCCTGAAGGACTCTGAGTCTGGATCCCAATAGTTTACCAGCATCTCTAGCAGTCTTGGTTTGGCCCTCAAACCACCAAGGCACCAAAACTTGTAGAGTCCACACCTTCTTAGAGCTTATTGAGCCATCACGTCAGCCCTCACAGCTTCCTCTACTTCACCATGCTCGCACTCTCTCCATTCTAGCACCATCCTGCATGAGAAATTACCTAATTGTCCATTAGATTCTTGTAAATCCACTTGCGCGGCGTCATACGCGACTGTTTTGCAAACAACCGCATATGTACGCGGTTTCTAGCCCCTTTTCCATGTATAGCCATCCCTATACATGGAAAAAGCTTCGATACCCACATGGGCCACAGCGCTCATGTAGAAAATCAACAAAAAATATATTGAAATGCATGAGGAGAGCATGAGTAACTACCTGGAAGAAACGGTTGTGAATTCCGTTGGATGGATCTCCTGGAATTTGCAGTTGAATATCAGAGCTCCAATGGGTAAAAGTTTCAAATGATTTATATTTTTTACTATTTATAGAAAAATTTTCAAATATTTGAAAATTTTTACCCCTTTTCCTATAGTTTTGACCGTTTCTAACCATTTTGGACCGTTTCTGACATGATTTGTGATGTAGAAGACCATTTTCAGTACCGTTTCAGCCTTTGGATTGACCCGTTCATACTGATATCAGGTATAATGTCTACACTGGCATATAGGTTAGGTTCACCACCGTTTGCATTCTTGCATGACCTTATGACCACGTCACCATGACCTTAGGTAGGAACCCACTCTATTATGTCACGGAACCTTCTTGCTGCTTTAGAAGTGGCATGATGTGAGTGGTAGAGATTCACCTTACATGGGTACCCTAGTTAGCGCCTTATTTGCATTTGGTTCCCATGCCTACGTTTTCTCCTTTAGGGTGTGGGAGTCCATTGTATACTATTGCCATGACATTTAGCAAGAGCCTCATACTCCTCTTGATCTTATGCTGTCCTTTTTCCCTCTGGACTCCCCTTATGTCAAGTTGTGAATGCATTATCATGAGCTTTGCCTAAGCTTTATGCCGTCTCCCTTGACATTGTGTAACAGCCATATAGCCCGAGCTTGCCTCATGTCTAGCCATGCAGAGCCATTTTTATATATCCTTTGCAGCTTGATTCCCTTTTTACCAGGAGGGGATTTTCCCCCGAGTGTCGATATCCTACACATGTATCCTTGCATTGAGCATAGGTATGTTCCACTGCTTGGAACTAGTTTGTTTTCCCTTATGACACTCGTCTCCTCCTAGTTTGTAACTATAAAGCTAGTTTATTCTTTTTTCAAGCTTTTCAAATAACTGAAAAAGTCCAAAAAAATAAAAAAACAAAAAATTCGGACAAGGAAAGATGTTATCTTTTGGAAACTGTCGATTCGTTTCGCCTTCGAACAGAGCACTGTATATCACATCCATTGGTTGGGTTATAGTTTGACTTAGGAGTTGTACTCGTTATCTGATTTTATCTCCATCGATTGGTTAAGCTTCCAGTCCCTATGGAGCCTCTGTTGATGCCTCCTGTGTCACAGAGATGTCCCAGTTTGTATATCGAGTCTATGCTGCCTTCATTCAATCACCATACACTGTTATGCTCTTGTTCGAAGGAAGTTGAAACCTGTGTTGGCCATTCCTCAGTTATCTTGACTTTGCATGTCGGCCATTCCCGGTACAGTTACTGGTTCGTGCACTTTATGATCGAGTCCTTCCACATTAGACAGATTTGCTGAGTACCTTTTGTTGGATGATGGGGGATGCCTTAATGTCCTCCTTCCAGCAGATTTCATCCCATTGACTTCAGATCATTTATTCTTGGATTGGAATCTAGAGTCCTTTTGAGTGCCTTCAGACTTGCAGTCATCAGTGGCAGGTTCTCTCGCCATCGACAGTTTCTTGGGAATACATTAATGTCCCCTGATTGATGGATTATCTCAAGTGTTCAACCTCAACACATCTATTCACACTTGTTAGTTTGCACTCTAGTACCTTGATTCCCATTATCATTATCGATGGGTAATCTCGCGTCTGTTAACGGTATACATCAATGACCGGTAATCAGACGATGGACTACTATGTTCGACCTCGACACCTCTATTCGCATAGTAGGAAATGTACTCGTAGCGGTTTGTGTAGAAGACCTTCCAGACTGGTGGCATCTCTTATATGCTACCTCCTTGATCGTGCCAGTGTTCATGAGATTTCAGCTCTCGTGACTTGATTCCAGTGTATGTCAGACACTTCCAGCCACTATGGAGATCTTGATCTATTGTATATCTTCAACCATTTTGGAGATCATGGTCCTTTGTACATCTTCATCATGGAGATTCTAATCTGTGTATATTGTACGTGGCGATGACCACATATGTGATATCATGTATTATGCCTATTCATGGCCATTGTACTCTTATGTATTTGGGACTGCTATATGTACTTGCAGTTGTATGCAGAGTTGTATCATTGTACTATGTTGATTGGGTGGCTGGTCTTCCATTTGGGATCCTTCATCACTCCACTTCTGGGTTGGACTTATAATGTATTTCAGCCATCGTATGACTCCTCTGACCTCACACATTAGGGGGCATCTGTTATAGCGTATTTCACCACTCCAGGTGAATCACACTTTGTACGGCCTTCCCCTGTCCCGCTGCAGACTCTTTAGACCCCATGGACCATATTTTATCCTTTGATGTTTCCTTGATCATCCCTGAAAACTATATAAAAGATGATATACGCATCTTTTTCCATGATAACCACGTACATACGCGGGTTTGACCCCTATAATCGCGTACATCGGGATGTGTGCATAAGTCCAAATCCTTTTGGAGTTTTCCTTGACATGGATCCGACTTGTTTGACTCATGGCCTTCCATATGCCTTGAGATCACTCGGATTCGACCCTTCATTATCCCTTGTGAAGCTATATAAGGAACCCCTTGGTACATTGAAGGCATATAGAGAGATTGAAAGCAAAGAAACTATAGTCCATTGTTGCTAGAACTATACTTGAGTCTACATCCTATTGTCCCTTTGGAGCACTTTTTTGTTCTTCCCAAGCTTGCCTTTTGCTAGTGAGCTTGCTATCGAGAGATGGAGGATTGAAGTGGTGGAGGCCCAAGTGGGGAATTCAGTTTCTCCGGTTCGCAAGCGTGCCGTCAGAGGTTGTATCTATCTTGTAATCTCTGATTTATATTAATAAGAACTATCTTTCCTTGTCCAATGATGTGTATTTGATTGAATATTGTATCCATTGGAATATGTCGAATGCTTTTACATTATTGATTATATATGCTAGAATAGATCTAACACCATGATATATAGTATTCTTGTATTGTTTACTTGTTGTTGAGGAAGTATTATATCAATTCAAGATGAAGATTGGAAAGCTCAACGGGGATTTACTTCAACCGTCCAGAATAAGGTACGAGGTCTGATCCTTTAGTGTTAGACATTTTATTTCCATTGCATATTGGGAAAGATTGATTTCTGGAGTCAAAGCTATCTGTTGTGGTACCCCAAGCCATAGGAATTTCTCTCCGTAACAGCCCCGCATGAAGAAAAAGGTAAACATGAAAAATTCAACCACTTATGGGTAGGCCCATACCTTATAGTAGCACACAGAGGAGACAATGCCTTCATTCTACAATATCCATATGGATCACAGTATGAAGGAGGCATAGTGAATGGGAGGTTTCTAGAACGTTACCTGGAGTAAAGGGGACTAAGGTCCATGTATAATGGTGTAAATACATTTTATGTTTTAGTTAGTATATATGGTGAGTCAGAAGATTTGAATCCTGAGGAGACGGCCCTAAGATCTAAGAGGTAACCATTCTTTCAAACTATGTTTTCTTTCAGAAAGTAAAATAAAAGGATGTTGTCAATGGAGTAGGCAACTAGTCTACGGGTTCTTTGCTACCTCACTGGGAGGATAGAATCCCTTGTGGAGCTAGTTGTTAACTCTCTATTAAAATTTTGATTATAAGAGATATGTGGGAAATCTGGTCCTATCAAAAAAATTTGGGAAGGAAACCTTAGAGTTTGCAGGGAGGCTGATGGCATATGCGAGATAACACTTGGCCACTAGAATAGGCCACAGTGGAAGTGAAGGAAAGGACAATGTAAATTGGCGGCCTCACTCTAGAGAAATAAATATTGAAAGCGGCAAGACACTCCATGGATCAGAGATGCAAGGTAAATAAGAGAACATTAGATGCACCGAAGGCATTAAACGGGAGTCATAATAGAAGGCTGAGATTGATCTGATGGCATATCAACGATGCCGAAATATTTCACACGGCAAACATGCTCATCCAAAGCCAATTTTTTGAATCGCAAAATAGGTTAAAAGGTGTAGGAATTTGATGACTGAGGTTAGATCCAAGAAGATCCACGGTCATAAATGATTTCGCATCCGATATTAGCAAGGATGCAGTAGCGATTTCAAATTGTGAAAAGTGGTACAAGTCACTCAGATTGATAGTCACTACAAGAGCAGAGGGATATCTATGGTCATGGTTTATTTCACATTCTAAAATGGCATGGAGGGGACCAGAATCTCACATCACGAAAAGTGGTAGGGTCCACTCAGATCAATGGTTGTGAATAAAAGTTGATATTGATCGATGGTTGAGCCACACATGCATTGTTGGAGACATTTACCACCATACACACTCATTTTGGTCAATTTGTCCTAGTTAAACCACTATCCTAAGTTTTATTGACTTAACTGACATCAGAGGAGCACTATATGACATCAACATGAGAACACCCATGCCTACCTTCAGTCAATGAGGCTAACTAAGCCTTCTCCTTCATTCGGGGAGGCTAACTGGAGCACTCCGGGGGTGATTTGAGTGTCATAAATGCACTTTATTGCTAACTGATTGTTATAATCAGGTAAACATAGTAGTGAAGGCACCTCCCTTCATTGAATTGATTATTGAATGATTATTTAATGAACTAGAGTCAACAAGCGTGCCTCCAACCACTTTTGATGGTTAGTTACACTTCAGTTAACCTCATCGAGGTTGATTGGAGTCATTGATAGGCTACCACTTGTTGGTTGGCTTGTAGTGACATGTGTCTGAGCTACTTTTAGTTAGACTCAGTCATTTATTGCACTCCAACTTTAGGTAGGACTCAGTTGAGTCAATTAGGGTTTTGATCAGTGGTTAACTTGAGTGTTCACTGTGGCTTACATTCAGTGAAGCTAGACTCATTCATTCAATTCGAATGAACTCCTTGGGAATTCAAATTTTCTTGGCATTCATGCATATGGCATGATCATTATATTGTATCATAGTCCTTTCATTTGATTATATAGAGATGCTACTTCCATTGCAGCACCATTTTCCCAATTTTATGCATATTTGTCTGAATTCTTTGTGAGACTGTGTTTTCAGTTCCAAGACCAATGTGAAAAATTAATATGGTATCAGAGCTCATGGCAGGATGAACCTCAAATCTCTTAAAAACAAGTTTTTTGACATATCTTGCATGAAAAATTGAGAAAAGCTCAAAAATTCCAGCACTGCACCAGAAGCCAAGGCTTACCACTTAATACCCCAAGTAAGAAAATTGTTGGTCAAGATTGCTTGATCAACTATCCTGGGTGTGATGAAAACCTAAAATGTGCAGGCTATATGACCTTATGGTTCCCCTTTTGTTGTGATTTGCAAGTTTTTAACAGGTGAAAGCATTCACTCCAGCAGTTTCAGATGGCTTCTTCCGTAGAACTCTTGACTCTGTTCAATTTCCACTCATGGAAAGGAGACAGGGAGATCTAGCTACGTGCTAGAGGACTCTATAGGGTCACTATGGACACTAAAGAAGATCTTGCTTCTATGACAGATAAAGCTAGATTCTTGAACAAGAAATATGAAGCATTCGGATTATTGTGCCTCTTTGTTTCCCGGGATCTTCTTTTCCATCTCTCAGGATTGAAGATTCCAAAGGAAATCGGGGACAAATTGGAAACTCTGTATGGAAAAAAGGATGATTTGAGCGTATACTAGCTTAAGAATGATTTGATGTCTCTCCAACCTTCCAATTTCGAGACCTTGAATTACATTTTCACAAAGTTCAGGCACATTGTCTTACTGTTGAAGCAATGTAAAGTGGAGAAGGAGGATGATCAGCTCATCCTCACCATACTCTCCAAACTTGGAGCTAATTATTTGGTTTTTGTCTCTACATTCTGTGCGGGGAAGCTCACAACCCGTGGATGGAAGATGCCTTCACTCAATGCCTTCATTGAGTCCCTAACAAGTGAACATGATAAGCTTGTTCAGATGTGGATCATCAGATCCTCACGTGATCAAGCCCTCCATGTCTCAAGGCCCAAAGATCTAAAGGATAAAGGAAAGCAGCAGAAGAACCCAAAAACCAAATTTGAATCTCCTAAGCCTAAAGTTGAAAACCAACAACATGAAGAGTCTTCCAGATCAAAGAAGAACAAAGGAAAAGGGCATCATGGAAAGGAAAAATTCAAGTGTTCATACTGGGGGAAGGGATTCCACCCTGAACATGCCTACATGAAAAAGAAAATTAATGAATCTACCTATCTCCTTGAGAGAAATCACATCAATCTTCCGTAAATATTTCGAAGGAGAGATCAGCAAGATCGGGAACCACAGCATGTAATAGGTGATGCCCTCATGGCAAGCACTTTGAAGTCCAAAGCACTCTTGATAGATTTTGGAGCTTTGAACCACATGATGGCTAAAAGAGACTCCTTCTCGTCTTTGGATACTGGAAAATCAATTCCCATCCACATGGGAGATGACTCCACTATCGTTTCCGAAGGACAAGGTACTGTAGGTCTTGAGAATGGTTATTTTTCAAATGTTTTGTATGTACCATATCTGGCATAAAAAATCCTTAGTGTTTATCAAATAACACATATGGGAGTTCCCAAGAGAGTATCCTTCAACTTGAATGATGTAGAGATCACAGAACTTGCATCTGGGAAACTTTTAGCAAAAGGCCTTGCAAACCATCATGCAAAAGCCTATGAGTTCTCCCATTTTGTGGCGGATGCAAAGCCCACCGCATTGCTGACTCATGGAAATGAAGTTAGTAGACTGTGGCATGAGAGGTTCAGCCATATGAACTTCAAATACTTGCAGCAATTACAGAAAAATTATATGGTTGAAGGCCTCCTAGTCATCAAGGAAACCACTGGAATTCGCAAGGGCTGTGTTGTTGGAAAGCACCCTGAGCATAATTTTGATTGGGGGAAGGCAAGTTGAGCATCATGCACCTTGGGAATGATACATTCTGATATCAGTGGTTCCTTTCCTATCACATCCATGAATGGATCAAGGTATCTTCTGACTTTCATTGTTGATTTTTCCATGTACACATGGGTCTTCTTTATCAAAAAGAAGTCTGAAGTCCATGAAAAATTCACTGAACTGAAGGCCTTCATTGAAAATGCATCTGGCCAAAAGATCAAGATCTTGAGATCTGATAATAGTAGGGAGTATGTCAGTAATGAGTTGCTGCACATATGTTCCCACAGTGGTATTCAGGTCCAGCATTCAGTTCCCTACACTCCCCAACAAAACGGTGTAGCGGAGAGGAAGAATTGGTCTCTCGAGGAGATGACCACCTGTATGTTGGAATCAAAGAAGTTGGATGCAAATTTATGGGCTGAATCCATGCATGTTGTAGCATATATTCAGAACAGAGTGCCACACTCATCTGTGAAAGGGAAGACCCCTTTCAAAGCATACTTTGGACACAAGCCAGATGTGTCGAATCCGCGGGTGTTTGGGTCCACTACATGGGCCCGAATTCCACTTGATAAAAAGAGGGATTTACATTATGGAAAGGATGAGCTTATCATACTCCTTCTCCACTTTACATTGTTTTAACGGTAAGAAAATGTGCTTGGACTTTGTGAAAAATTCATTCAAGGTCTTGAAATTGGAAGGCTAGAGAGACATCAATTCATTCTCAAGCTGGTATACTCTCAAATCATCATGTTTTCCATACAGAGTTTCCAATTTGTTCCAGATTTCCTTTGGAGTCTTCAATCCTAAGAGATGGAAAATAAGATCCTGGGAAACAGAGAGGCACAAGAATCTGAATGCTTCATCTTTCTTGTTCAAGAATCTATCTTTGTCTGTCACAAAAGCAGGCTATTCTTCAGTTTCCATAGTGACCCTATAGAGTCCTATGGCACGTAGTTGGATCTCCATGTCTCCTTTCCATGAGTGGAAATTGAACAAAGTCAAGAGTTCTATGGAAGAAGCCATCTGAAACTGCTGGAGCGAATGCTTTCACCTGTTAAAAATATGCAAATCACAACAAAAGGGGCACCGCAAGTTTAGACAACCTGCACATTTTAGGCTTTCATCACACCCAGTATAGTTGATCAAGCAAGCTTGACCAAGAATTTCCTTACTTGGGGTATTAAGTGGTAAGCCTTGGCTTTTGGTGCAGTGCTAGAATTTTTGAGCTTTGTTCAATTTTTCATGCAAGATATGTCAAAAACCTTGTTTTTGAGAGATCTGAGCTTTGTCCTGCCGTTAGCTCTGATTCCATATTAATTTGTCACAGTGGTTTAGGAACTGAAAAACACAGTCTCACAAAGAATTTAGACAAATATGCATAAAATTGGCAAAATGGTGCTGGAATGGAAGTAGAAGCTCTGTATAATCAAATGAAAGAATGATGATACAATACAATGATCATGCCAGATGCATGAATGCCAAGATAATTCGAATTCCCAAGGAGGTCATTTGAATTGTCTTGGCATCCATGCATCTGGCATGATCATTGTATTGTATCATCATTCTTTCATTTGAGTATACAGAGCTGCTACTTCCATTGCAGTACCATTTTGCCAATTTTATGCATATTTGTTTGAATTCTTTGTGAGACTCTGTTTTCAGTTCCGAGACCACTGTGACAAATTAATGCACATGAGGTAAGGAATAATGTAGCATAAAGGGCCTCACATACCAAAGGATCAAATCACAACAAGTAATATCCATGATGCAAACTTCTTGGGAAGGGCATGAAGGTTACGTAATGTAAAAAGCTATAAAAGGATCCACGTGAAGTTGGAAAGTTTTGTCTTTTGTGAAGCCTTGAATCCACCGAATACCCAACCGCATACAGAGTGCCAACACGAAGAAACCAGGAGACTACACTAAAAAGCAAGGTAGGCCCTTGATACCTCCTCAATGCTATTTGAAAATGGATGTGATAGGAGAAGTAGAAGTGGTAGGGGTGAGAGATGATGCAGAACCCGAGGTCACATGTCGGAGGGAAAAGGAACTTGTCTCATAGATGAGAATGCTGATATTTTTGATACCATCTTGGTGGGAGAATCCATTGAAACCACTAGAGGTAAATTGGAAATCCATAAGGACCGAGGTAGAGATACCTGTAGTGTTTTTAACTCTTTTTTCCATTTTTTCTCTATTGGCCAAACACCCCATTGCCCTGAGTTTGTCGAATGGTGTGCAGAAAATTTATCTATCACTGAAGAAGTCATTATGAATAAGTCAAAGTCCAAAATCCTTTGTTTAGTCCAGGATTCCATCGTTCACAAAACCCTGCACATCCCAGACGAGTTTGTCCATATATCCCAAAACTACCAAGAGGAAAATATTATACGTTGCTTCAGAGAATATACTAACGAAAGTAGAGAAACATTCTTGAAGGCCTTTTCAAAACCCAGCGGTGAACCCATCAGCCTGTCATACCCTATAAACCTTAGCAAATTCAATGAAGAAACTCAGTGGTGTATATCCCTGGCCAGTCAGTTTTTAGGTCTGGATACCAATGCTTATGGAACAGAGTCATTATTGAGTCTATTATTTGTCTTGAGTACCTATCTAGCCGAACTTGAATTTCCTGAGCAAACTTATCAGTCTTGATGTCTTAAGTTTGATGAATTCCTAGCCAAGAACATCCATTCTCAGTGAGCAAATTTTCACAGCACTAAAGTGTTCAGATTCCAGTCCTTTTTGCTAAGGATGCTTATAGCTTATAATGAAGAAGACCTACAAGTACCTAAATTGGAAATCACTATTGATATGGCCATGAACTATTGTAAGTTCATGAACCAATTCATGGCTGAAGTATACGACCTTTTATTTCAGGAAAGGTTACCTAAGGTGTTTCCTGAGATGAGGCAAATGCTATAGTTGTAAAATAGCAAGAAGATAGGGGACTGGTTCCTGACAGAATTCAGAACGACCATAAGATTCTACGCCTTTGTGCATCAACCCTACATTTTGCCAGCTTTTCTAACTGTCGGGGTTTTCTCCCTACAATTGTTTCAGAAAATACTCACTGTTGAGTAACACCACTTCTTGAGCTATAAAAAGAACTCAAATTTGATTTTTCCTTGAGAAGTAGGACCATACACAGTCAGTAGCAGAGCTCCTTTGCCACTGGTTACCAACTTGCTCAGGGGCATGGGGTTTTCTCTGGAACAAGTGGTAAATTACGACCCTCATCAAATAATTTCCAAAAGGAGGAAATCTCACAAGTGCAATCCTTTTGAACACACTGAAATACTCAGACTCAGGGAAGCAGGAAACTGGGATGATTTCCCTAATCTTTACCCGATGGACACCAGCATAGAATGAAGCACTGGGTCACACCTGCCAGGAATAGCTTTTCCCCAAAGAGAATTGGCTAGAATAGTTGCAATAGTCATGGATGTCTCATCATTGGTTAGCTATTCAGTGAGTTCGGTAAAAAGAGGGGTTCCAAAGCCTATGGATATTGAAGAAGTGGACATGACCAGCATGCCCAAAAGGCATAAAATAGAACAAAGGAAACTAAAAAGGGAAATACAAAGGGACATATGAAGAAGAAGAATATGGAGAAAAAACAGAAACAAGAAGAGCCCGAGGCAGCCAAATTACAAATCCAAGAATATGTATTTGATGGGAAGACTCCAAATAGGCATGCATCCAAAGAAGACTGGCTAGGCTCTTACTGAGAAAGGGCTGATAAAACTTTCAAAGAGATAGTAGAACTATATAGTGAGGCAACATAATAGGGCTCTTAACAAAATGTGGCATTAAATACTGTAATGGATCATGCCACTAACACCCCTATCTTAGCTTTAGCGATGGGAAATAAGGTGTCAGAGGTTAATGTGAACCTCTCAAAGGTTCCCACTACTGACATAATACACCTCAACAAAGAAATTGGGGATATCATGAATGATAGACTGCTTAAGGAAACCATACAGATGTCCAAGCTAGAGGAAAGTAAAATAAAGACTTTGAATCTTTTGAGAAAGGTAAGGGTGGAGAACAAATCCCTCAAGGCCTCAAATCAACAATTTGCAAAATGAAGAAATACAAATAGAGGGACCAACATGTAAGGGAGTTTTGGCTCAGAAATTGATAGATGATAAGGAGAAAGAGATCTAGACACTAAAAAGGAAGTTGAAAATTCCTGCTAGCTAGCTCGCTTAGACAAAAGAATTGGCTGATTTCGAAAAAGAGAAAGAGAGATTGAAATCTAAGCTTACCAACTGCAAATCCAAGTTTCTAAAGATCGAAGAAAAGGAAAGGCAGTGGGGAGTAGACATCCAACTTTTCAAGAAAAGTGAAGTGGAATTAAAGGCCATATTAGTAATAAAAGAAAGGGATCTTCAAGGAAGGAGTTCTGAGAGTGCAATTCATTCCATAGGTGTAGTTGGAGAGATAGACACTGGTTCTCTTTCTAGAACAATTTCCCAGATAGGCCTGAAAGATACATAGCTTGTTAAGTTAAAGCAGTAGATCAAGGAACTAGAAAAGGAAAAAGGTGAGGAGAGATAAGAAATAGAAAAGATGGAAGAGAAATTCCAAGGACTTATTCAAAAAAATGCCAAGTTAATCTAGCAGGTGATTGGTAAATTTTCCTTGCAATGAGCTAGACATTTGATCTGGGATCATATCATTATAGAGATAGACAAGTTCTGACCTTATATAGATTTCATTGAAGACCAGGAAACACTATGATAGAGGCCAAGAAAAAGGTCCCAGCGGTAATAGGGGAAGTGCAAAAAAGACCTATGGTAGAAGTCGAAAATGCCATTGCTTTCCTAAGCTCCTTGTCAAACGATTTGTCCAAATGGTACGGTATCCAAAACAGGGTTGCTATTGTCTCTGGGGCTAGAAAGGTAATTGCTAAGCACAGGATGTTGGATGCTGTACAAGTCAAAATAGAGGTTATTGAGCACAAATTCAAGGAGGTTATCAAGCTATTCAAACCGCTGGTAGGTTCAAACCAATGGTAGGTAGAGGGATCCCTTTCTTCTGGTAAGAGAAGGGTCCTTTATTGTCCCAAAAGGAGTATCAGGAGCGTCTGGTTCATTGTCAATTAGACAACAACCAGTTTGGAGATATGCAACAATCATTGTCAGGAAAGATCATTTTTGATAAGCTGGCCAGTGAATTTGAATTGTTGTTTGATTTTAAAACCACCTATGCCGAAGTACCTGAGACTTCGTACCCAAAAATGATGGAGCTCAAAGTGCAAGCATTCAACATGGAAATTACAACTCTACCTGGTCCTGACCTATGGAGATCCTTTCAGCAATACGGGTTGGCCAAACTCAAAACACATCCATAGAAGTGGCAATGACAGTACGCGGGAAGTTTTCTCCGTGGGCATGCCCTTTGCAATGGTCACCTCTCTCAGAACTCTATACAGCTGTCACTCGCCAAATGGAAACATGGAAGACTCTTATGCATATTTTCTCCTACAATCCATATTTCATTTTTCATTTTTTATGTAAATCATGGCCCATATGTCACCTAAGAATTTGTTACAAGTTGTTTTTCTGTTGTAACAAGTTTTGATTCCCGAATCTCGGATTGGGAAAGTTCAAAATAGTATAAATATATCTCCTAAAGAAGGAGAAAGGGTTGGAACCGATGTAATTTTGCAATGTATGATTCCAATAGTATTTTAATAAAGTTGCAGAGCCGAGGTTGGCATTTTACACAGGGATTCATTTGTTGTTTGTATTATAGTTTGTTGCTTCCTTTCTCATGTGAATGTTTTTCTAGTTTATCTCTTCCAGTATATTTTCTTT
The DNA here is from genome assembly GCA_001517045.1 of Pseudotsuga menziesii. NCBI lineage: Eukaryota > Viridiplantae > Streptophyta > Pinopsida > Pinales > Pinaceae > Pseudotsuga > Pseudotsuga menziesii. The sequence continues at coordinate 400,969 of LPNX010168079.1, forward strand.
TGTGTCTGAAATAAGTTTATAATAGTTTGGAATTCATACATGCTATGCTCTATCTCTTGTTTCAGATATCCACCAAAGCTTTCTTCTAAAGTCAATACAGAATTCATTTTCCAATGCTCTGTGTTGATGGTCTAATCATGTTCTTCTTTCCCACCAGACAATTATAATTTGAATCTGATCGAATGGCTATCTTGCCTCTGTGTTGAAATCATATGCATAAGTTCTGTTCATTTTTGTTACACTTCTTGACTCCATCGCCCAATGGTTCTATGTCTTGTTTCAACCAATTTTACAAACAATTTATAGTTTCACTTGTACATATCTGGCATTGTTAATATNTAGTTCTCTCTTTGAAAGTGGTTTTTCTGTTACCTAGGAGCTGACCTTCCGCAACCTTTGGCTCAATTCCAGTGCTAACATGATACATCGGAGAAATTGTATGAGAAGTGGCATGAGCATGTATGGATTCTATATGATTATTTTAGTATACATGGAGGGCCATGGGATAACCTCCTGTGTATTTATAAAAACAATGACGTGAGTTTCAGTGCTAGCTTACACATGGATTTTCATACTTTAGAGAGGCTGAAGATGATTTGGTCCCACATTAAGAAGTTCCATGCTTGGTGGGAGAGTCTCAAATCTAGTTTGGCATGGGAAGTGATCAATTGTCAGTGTGGTGGTATGATTTTCACATCCTCATTTTCATCTTCTACGATGATAGAATAATGTTGTTGTTACTGATGTTTGGAAGGGAGAAAATAATACCATGGGATCCTGGCATTATTTGGATTCAAATATTTCCAAAACGGGCAGAAAAATTTGGATCCTTGTAGAGCAAGAAAGGGGATCTAGGCATTCTAATAATTTACCTTAATTGGATTCACAATTTTATTGAAACAAGTGGTCATTGTAGAAATGACTATAATCAGAGTGGTGGAACAGAAGCATGGAGGAAAAATTTTGCAGCACTCTGGAGTGCTTCTTATTGAGGACAAGAAGACTTGGGAGGGGAGGATTGTCATGTCCCTCCCTTTAAGGGACAGTGAAAGTGTTGACCTTGTCAAGTGTCCGAGGGTTAAACATTAAATTAATTAATGATCCCTAGGAATTTTTATTATTTAAAACTATGGAGACATGTAATTTCTAAATTCATGTTATTTGTAATTAGTTAAGTATTATGAAAAATAATTAATGGTGGAAATGAGTTGTCAAGGAAGGAGGGTGCATTAGGAAAATTGCTTTGGATTGAAAAATGGAAACAATGAAAAAGAAGTAAAAAGAAAAATGTCATAGAAAAGATAGAAACTATCCAAATTAGTTTCTAATTTGGTGCAAGGATGAAAAGCAAACAAAGGTTACCTTATGCACAAACTTGCTAATTACTCAAGGAAGGAGCAGTTTTTATTTTGGAATGAAGGACACAAAGATGGAAACATTTACTAAGCTTCATACTTGATATTTTTCTCAAGGAGGTCTAATTTCCACTTTGGGTTAATTTATACAGAGAAGGAAACATCATTTGCAAACCAAAATTGCTAATCCCATCAAGGAGGGCCACTCATGGCTTAGGAACAAGATTGGCAAGTGGGTTACTTGTTCAACGAGTGAAGGACTTGCTCAACAAGTCACCCAAGGTATAATTAAGGGAATTTACAACTCAATTATTCATTTTTGATGTTTATATATTGTGGTTATGCTATGTGATCATACTCTCTGAGTGTTGTGCTTCAGACCATTGGGTGATGATCCCCAAACCCCTCCTCCCTTCTCTTCCATTCCCTTTTCTATATATTGCAGGTATATGGAGCACTAATGTCAGCCAGTGAATCTCATTCCAAAATTATATTCCATCCTCCATAATCTATAGGTTGAGATCTAGTGAATCCCATGCTTCACCTATGCTCACAGCCCTCTTCCAGTGAAGATTCGGGCCTCCTGCCCATCATTTTGGAGTCACCTTTGTATTGGTCAGTTGTCATATGAATTATGATATATGAAAAGATTATAAATATTTTATTTCATTTCCTCAAGTTGAAATATATTATTCATTAAATATTACCTTTCTTATTGCACATTAAAACCTTGTTTTGCCAGCATATGGGGGGGTTTTGATGAATTTCAGTGCAATCAAGATTATATGAAGTTGTGGGAGTGATTGACTGGGTTAAAACTGTTAAATGGAGTTTTAATTATCTCTGTAATATTTAATATCATTACAGAAATAAATCTGCAATAATTTATTTGATTAAGTTCATACCCTTGCTAGAAAGCTAGTTTTAAATAACTAGTTTTTCCATTTCTTGCATAAACAGAGTTCTGTAAACCCAAAATTAGATATGTAAGTTTCAGTGAGTCACTAACAGGTCCAAATTCCCATAAATAAATATATATCCCCTTTTAATTGTGACCCTACTTCCTTTTGGGACCTTTCACTATGTAGGGTCTCTCTAGGCCAAAAATGCCTATTTTTCCCAAATTGATCCCAAACTATTAAGAGATGTTAAAAAGTGTTATAAAATTTTCAGAACCTTATTTTATGACTGAATATAATCTCTGCAACTTTCCTAAGCCACTGGTCGGAAGATGGATTGATATTCCCTAGTTTCATGGTTTGGTGACCCAACAACATGAAAGTAAGTTTTTGCAGCGCGGACTATGAAATACCAATGGTACCAGATCTAAATGTGTTAGGGTAATGGATTTATGAATATTTACTCACTATTAATTGATGTCCTCTTCCCACTTTTTCTCTACAAAATTTCCCTACACGAAACCTTGATTTCCCTACTCTGTTAGTGCATTGAATGGTAGAGTTTTGTAAATCAGAAATTTTGATATAAATTTGAAAAATTGATTAATATTCTGATATGTACATCAGATATGGATATCACAACTCCCTCCATGAATCAGGATAGTGAACCATGTATAATCCCCTCGGATGGTGGAATGGAATGACCAAAACATGTAGGGAGACTCCAAAAATGATTAGATGGGAACGTTCTCCCAATGACATATACTCTCACCCTATTTTATCAAGGGTTTGGTTAATCCCCCCCTATTCATTTTTTAATCATGGCCCCATCTCTTTCATTGTAGTGCATAACTGTTGGCTCAACCCTCAACCAACAAGACCCAGTTGGTAGGGTCCCCTTTGTCGATGCTCAACTCGCCGCAATCTCCCTGAGCATCGGACCAGAAGGGTTTTACCCCATCCAGCAACACCCGCAGAGTGGATGAGGTCCCACCCGAGATGTTCAAGGGAGGCCTGACGAAACCAAGTTTCCCCAGTATAAAAGAGGGTTAGGGGAATTGGCAATTCATCGGTTCAATAACCAAATCATATCAACTCCTTTAGTAAAACCATTCATCATTGCACTTAATTCATTCATAACTAGGATATATCTAATAGTGTAGGAGAAGATGAAAACATTCATAAATAGTAAACATCACATCATATAGCCATATTTCATATTCACTTAGCATTCATCATCGAGTTTGCAGGAACAAAAAGATAAGAAAAGATAAAAGAAGACAACAACTATTCAGGTCAACATCTGTATTATCATATTACTTCTACACAATCACCCATAGATAAAAATAGATAACAATTCATCTCAGATAGATATCAATTTCTATTAATCCATACACAATGGTCTCTATCTCCTTGTCCCTACACCGATATCAACTTAGTTCTATATATAGGCTTGCGCCTTTATATTCATGGTCCAATTCTAACTAAATCCTAACTGATTTAACTGACTAATGACCAATATCCAAAAAAAAATGGTCAACAAGTACAAAAAGCTACACAAAATAATCAAAACTAGTCTATCTTCGGCCTATCGCGCTATCTTCGTCTTGTGCAGTTTCTTCTATGCTTGCGTAGCATCTGCGATGCTGTGCAATTTACCCCAACCCCTTGCAAACATGCGCCCAACACAGTCTTGTGGATCATCATTGATCCAAGTCATATGGGCTTGGTGTACTCGGCAAACTTGGATTTGTGGAAACTATTGAACTATGTCGTTTTCCAAAAATCTGTCGAACTGTGCAATTTGCTGCAACTGCCTCCTCTGTGGTCAATCTCTACTAAAATCGACATGCCTTCGACCAAAAATACTGGTTGTTGGACTTCTTCAGGCTCATTGTTAATGTCTGGGTGGTGCCTTGCTGCATGAAAACTATCTGCATGAATTTTGAGCTTTCGTGCCACCTTGAAAGCTAAGAAATCTAGCCCCTTACGGATTCTTTGTGAGTTTCTTGGTCTGCGCCTCAGACCAACTAGGAGAATCATAGCCAAGGACAACCTTTCCAGGCACTTTCGTCTCAGACGAGCTAGCCTGCATATTTGCAAATTCTTCTTCAATTTCCGCTGATGAAGCATTCTCTCTCAAAATCTACCCTATATCCAGGATGTGCTGCATATTAGCTCTGGTTTCCACTATCCTACGAAATAGAGCTTCCTACCTATACAAATTCGGACTATGTAACTTCACCCCATGGTGTCCTCTCAATGTCTGGCCATCTTCTTATAACACTGGCCTCACTTTGGATATCATCATTGTCATATTGGGTTCATCATTAGGGCTAAATCCTTCATTAATGAACTGATTATGCCATCGATTCTACCCACATCCCACTTGGATATGCTATCATTAGATGTTATGTCAAAAAGTGTCATCATTCACCTATCTTAACGGTCATCATTGAGTGCTAATGTGATGTCCAGTCATCATCTTTCGGTTGGTGGGATCCATCATCTAAATGACACTACTGATGCTTCTGCTTGTTCAGCATCTCCTTTTTGTGTAGTCACTTCCTCTGCCGTAGCCATGTCCTTGCACACAACCACTTTCTCATGTGCAGTCACTCTTCTTCCATTTAGCTACTTCTTTCTATCTATCCTTCCCCTTCTTTGTGCGGCAACTCAAGTAGTGCACAGTGCTATCTGGTTAATTATATTAACTACTCTTTATCTAGTGCTGATTTTGACTATGTCGCAACCCTACAATTGTTGCGGCAGATCCTTCTAACTATGCCAATGACTCCTATTCTTGTACAACCCCTTCTAGCGCACCCTTTCTCTTTCTATATACCCTACCTCTACCTATATATATATATTTCAGTGCGCACTACCTTAAGAATTGTGCAGTTCTTCCCCTATCCGATAGGGCTTCAAGCAAATTCCATTCACAAGCTTTGGAAGCAACGCCCCGTCTAACTGCTGCAATTGATATACACTCACATAGGTAATAGAATTAACAAGATATGGACCTAACCAATACATCTGTAACTTACCTAGATGCTTCAAGAAGTTGATGTCGTAGAGCAACACTAAATCCCCTTGATGAAACTGTTTATTTTTTATATGGCGATCATGGCACACCTTTTGTCAATGCTTCTCAACACGTTGACAGACTCCCATAATAAAATGGTCTTCTGTAAGCTATATTAACGGTGTTGTGTGCTCTTCTAGCACAAATTTGTCATCCATTCCTGTCACGGCAGCAATGCATAGACTGGGGATGATGTACTCCATAGGCATGACTGCCTCTTTCCCATATACTAATTTGAACGGTGTTTTCCCTGTAAATCTCTTGCAAGTGTTGCAATACATCCATAGCATAGCTGGAATATTCAAATCCCAGTCATCTCAATTAACATTACATACCTTTGTAAGCGCATGCTCCAAGATTTTGTTGAAAGCTTCTACGGTCCTGTTTTCCTATGGATGATATGGTGTACTTTTCTTGTGATGTATCTGCAGTTCCTCCGTCAATGATCGTACTGTTCGATTGATAAAATGGTTTCCTTGGTCGCTCATTAATAATATTGGACATCCAAACCTCGTCACAATGTTATCAAATAGAAATATTGTGGCTATTGCTGCAGTGCAGTCCACAACTGTGGCAACCTCTTCCCATCTTGTCAAGTAGTTTGTTGTTGTGATTATGTACCGCACACTAGTTCGCTTCCTAGGGAGTTTGATTGGACCCACAAAGTCTACAAGCCACTTCTCAAAAGGTTGCAAAGTCACCTATGGTACTGGCGACATCTCATCTCGTCGTGATGGTCTCCCTGTGCATTGACATACGTTGCAGCTCCGTGCATAGTCTTCTACATCGTTATGTAGGGTTGGCCAGCATAACCCCATGTGAAGCACTTTTATGGCAGTAGTATGACCCCCATAGTGTCCACCAGCAACTCCTACATGCGCTTCTTCCAAAATATGCTCCTATTCATGTGGTAGGACACGTTGTCACGATATTTCATCGGGTCCCATTTTATATAGGTGTCCAGCAAACAACTAGTAATCAGAAGCTTTAACTACCAACTTTTTATTTTGACTTGTGAAAAGTTCTTCTAGGGCCACCCCGGTTGCCAAAATCTAAACTATAGGATCATAGTGGTTTTCAGCCATGTTGACCTAGAATAGCTGCACATTGGGCAGTCCTTTTTCAATATTGGTAGGTTCTTCACCTATCTTGATTCTGGACAAGTGACCAGGGCCAGCATTCAAGCGACTTGGCTTGACAATAATTTCAAAATCAAAATCCTGGAAGAGAAGTAGCCAACAACATATCTTCCCCCCCAACACAGGCTTGTTGACTAGATACTTCAATGCCAAATGGTCAGTAAACATCTTACAGTGGCCACCTAACCGGTAGTGTTGGAATTTATGCAGTGCATAGACCATCTTAGTGTCGTGGAAGTCTCCCCATGCATTCACATACATCGCAACTCTAGACATATCCTTTTGCATTGTTGTGTAGGGTGGGCCACCATAAACCTGCACGAAGCACTTTTCTAGCAGTAGCATGACCCCCGTAGTGTCCACCAGTAATGCCTACATGTGCCTCTTCCAAAATATGCTCCTGTTCATGTGGTAGGGCACATCGTCGCAAAATTTCATTGGGTCCCATTTTATACAGGTGTCCAAAAATAAACTGGTAATCAAAATATTTAACTACCAACTCTTTCTTTTGACTTGTGGAAAGTTCTTTTGGGGCCACCTCGGTTGCCAAAAACTGAATTATAGGAGCATAGTGGTCATTGGCCATGTTGACCTGGAATAGCTGCGCATCGAGCAGTCCTTCTTCAATATTGGTAGGTTCTTCACCTGTCTCGATTCTGGACAAGTGATCAGGTCCAGTGTTCAAGCAAATCAGCTTGACAATAATTTCAAAATCAAACTCCTAGAAGAGAAGTAGCCAGCGACATATCTTCCCCCCCAACACAGGTTTGTTGACTAGATACTTGAGCACTAAATGGTCTGTAAACATCTTAAAGTGTCCTCCTCATAGGTAGTGTCAGAATTTCTATAGGGAATAGACCGTCGCCAGGCCCTCACGCTCAGTGGTCATGTAGTTCTTCTGCGCAAATGACAACTTCTGACTGGCGAAAGCAAGTGGGTGATCCAGATCTCCCTGTCCTAGCTATGTGAGCACTACGCTAAGCGCAACAGAAGATGCATCAACATGCACATGGAATTTTTTGTTCCAATATGGAAATAAAAGTATTGGTGCTGAAGCCATCTTGTCCTTTAGCGTGTCAAATCTTCCTTGACACTCGGGACTCTAATTAAATACAACATATTTTTTCAACAATTTTTCCATGGGAGTAGTGATCGCAGGATAGCCTCTAATGAATTTGTGATAGTACCCCATGTGGCCCAGTGTTTCCTGAAGCATATTTACATTGGTCGGTGGTGGCAAACACAAGATGAGCACTATCTTTGCAAGATAACCAATAATCCTTGCTTGCACATGATGTGTCCCAATAGTATCCTGAATGGTGCACAAAAAATGCAATTTTTATAGTTCAACACGATCTGATGCTGTCAACACCTTTCGAGAATTAGTTGAAGGTTCGTAAAATGATCTTTGATTAGGCCATACAATGTCCAATCATCCATGTATACTTGTAAGAACTTCAGAATGAAATATTTAAACGCTCTGACAAGAACTCAGGAAAAGATTGCAGGTGCATTCTTCAGCCCAAAAGGCATCAAAGTATATTAGAAGCATCCCCACTTTGTAACAAATGTTGTCTTATGTCAATCTTCCTTCATGATTCTGATATGGTGATAACCGGAAAAACCATCTATAAAGGAACACATTTCCTAACTACCTACTCCTTCAAGAATTTCATCTATGAACGGGGTCGAAAATGGGTCATGGAAATAGGCATCATTCAGCTTTTGTAAATTGATAGAGATCCAAACTTCACCCATTTTCTTATCTTGGACCACCATGGTACTGATCCATTCTAACTCTTCTACCAGTTCAACGATTCCAGACTCTAGCATTTAGTCGAATTTAGCCTTGACTCTTTCTTTGTACCACATATTTAAGCGATATGGTCTCTGTCACACTTGTTTTGCATCTGGTTTTAGCGAGATCTTCATCTCTCCAAGATCATCCAATATCCCCTTCATCTCTAAGAACTTATTCAGAAAGCGATCTTGAAATTCATGTAGCAGGTATGTGATTCTTTCCATGGTCTCCTCATCCCAATAGTCCCCAACACTTGCAAAATTCAGGTTCATGTCTGTCCCAATGTTAAGATTTCTAATCATCAACGACTGACTTATGGGATCAGTTGGTACATTTAGCACTGCAACATTCCTACTACCTTCTGTCTCAGGAATATTAATGTTCTGCAGCACATCATCATCTTTAGGTTCACCAGACACATTGTAACATTCCATCATGGACTGCTGATGATAGTGCACATGTGGATCAATTGGATATGCAACTGAAACCACCTTGAATACCACATCCTAGATGATCTATAGTGAATTGTTGACATCTGGATTGGTATCTACAAAACTAAAGGTCTATGCAAAGCAAAACGTTAGCTCCTCCCAAGTAGTTATTTCTCTATGCATCTTTGCTGATATGTACCATGACCTTGACATTTCGTCCAGGGTGTAAACAAAGGCATGGACCCATTCATCCTTTGGTCACAATTCCCACAATGTTTGGCATTCCATCAAGTGGCTTCTAGGGTCATTCCGTCCATCATACCTCCATGCATGGTATGCCTTTGCATCTCCAAAGAGAACTGTCATCAAGCATCAACACTGGGCCCATCTAGTAATTGTCTTTTTGTGAGTTTCCCACCAGTGCACCGGAGTAGCCTTCAGTGCTTCCTCTAGTGCCAGTAGTCACTGTGGTTCCAAGAACTTTTCTTCAAAGTCCATTAAGAATGAAAAAATTTCAAGAAACCCTTCATACATAGGTAATTCAACAATCTTAGTTGTGACATGGTGTAATGACTGCGTGATTAATCTGCACTTCCTAAAGGGCACCTCATGCATCCGATTTCACCAATTTTCCAGCGCATCCTTAGAATCAGAAGTCGCTGAACTAGCGTTGTGCCAATTGAGTTATCCTTCACCTGTGGGGTGAATATAATCTTCAAATATATTGTAGGCATGATCCCACCCCCTGATGACTTCATCTTTTACTGGTTCAATGTATCACTGACCTGCATCAGGGTCCATAGCTGCGATGACCTGAATATCTTGGTTTTTGAAATTCATCATCCTCTTCTTGAAGTTAATGAATTCTATGCTATCATTGTCCCATCCAATCCCTAGCAGAGCAGGGTAGGATCCTTCACCATTAACAACCTCGATTACCTCAAAATCGACTCAAGTCCTCATACCTTCAACATCTACGACCAGTTTAGACACACGTCCAATTGCTTGCACTTTTCCTTAATTAGCTAGTCGTAGCTGCACTAGGGACCATCCCAACATCAACTGCCCCATATTTTCCCATGTATTCTTTATTAATATATTTACGTATGACCCTAAATCCAGAATGACTAAGTCAACTTCATAGTCTCCAATCTAGATATTCATACGCATCTCCTTGCCTATTTTTTTCTTATGTAAAGAGTTCACCACAAACTCCTTACCCGGACGACGCAACAAGTTTTCAATCTCAACTAAAGTAGATGGGTCTTTTGCTAGCAATTAACAACTATAAAAGAATTGGTGCAAGGTACCATGCTGCCACGATGGTCCTACCTCTAGTGTGGAATCAAAAGTAGAAGGCATTTCAATGATAGGTGACTTACCAATATTTATTACGATCGCATCCCATGCGCTAATAAATGTCTCCTTTTTTGTTGCGATGTCAAACGGTCCCTTCTTCTGTACAACTAGTCAAATCTATGGGTGGGGGCCATCTCCTCCTATTGTGGCTCCCACTCGGGTGATAATGGAAACATCAACATCTTCTGTTCTAGGTTCTATGGAGATCGATGCAACCGTTGGTCCTTGATTTTGGTTCATTGGGGGATTCTGAGTCAATGGTAGATTCTGGTTTAGCGGGTGGTTCATCAGTTGGTTCACAATTTGATTTTGGATTGGAAGTTGATTCTGTAGCTACAACTAGTTCTGTTTTTGCAGCTGATTCTGATTTTGGACCTGATTTAGGCTCTACAACTGAGGAACGTTCCTAGCCTTCCATCTCATGATTAGTTGTGGGAAGTTCTTGACCCTGTGATTAATCACCATGCAATATGTACATGATCATTGCAAGTGTGGGAAATCCCTCTGATAGTTCCCAAATACCCCACAATTTTAGCATTGTACTAATATGCGACCCCATCCTCTTCCTCATCCAAAGCCTCCTCCTCTTCCTCATAATCCTCCACAGAATCCTCCTTGTGGTTGGTACTATGGATGAGCCATATGTTGCGGTATTGGATTTGGCTATTGCTGAACATACTAGGCAAGTTGAACATACTGTGACTACAGCTAAGGCATCATCATTTGATTGTATTGTGGCTGCGACGCAAATTGTGGTTGTGGTATGAACTGTGGCTGCAGCTGTGACGGTATAAATTGCATCTGTGGTAGTGGCGTATACTATGATCGAGAATTTACTACCTGAGTTTGCATTTATGGTTGTTTTACAGTGCGATGATATTCTCCCTTCACAAAGTATTAATCATATGCTCTCTCCTGCAGGAGATCATATTCTTGATAGTATTTGTATTCATGTCCCACTGATTTACAAAAAGAACAATATAGATTGGTTGGTTTTGAAACCATATTCTGCATGTAGCTACACTCCTCGTGCCAGTGCCCATAAACTTGATATATGCAACACCATGGTAAACTGCCACAACTTAATGGATTTGGTGCTCTTGAGACTATATAATTTTGGAAACTGGGGAATTTTTCCTTGGTGGTCCCGTCTGCATGACACTGAGTACACAAAAGATCATTGTGATCTTCCTTCACCTTCTTGATGTCTTATAACTAGATTGTTAGATTTTCCAGCTGCACCTGGATTTGATTCATGCCAACTGCACTCTCTTCAATCGGTGAAGCTTCCAACTTCATCGCAATATCTAGAGCCTCACTATGTGTTGTGATCTTCTGCTGCATCAATGGATGCTGGATATGAGGTACCATGGTTGCAATAAACCACTCTTTGTGATGGACATCACTCATCTCAAATATGACTTGTGCCATCAATGTCTTGAACCTTTGGTTGAAGTCCCACACAATATCATTAGGAAACTGCTTGATCTATTTCAATTCAGTAATATATTAGCCTCAGAATTAGGCTTTCGGAACTCATCAATTAGTCCTTGTCAGACGTTGTCCAATGTTTTGGTAGGTGTCCCTGTAGGAACCTGAATGAATTTCATGAACCAATCTAGCACACGACCCCGCAGGGTGGTTGCCAGTTGGCCTTTCTTGACATCATCATCAGTGGTCTATAGAATTGTCCACATTACCTTGCAGAGGAACTGGTATTGCTTGGGATCGTCACTCCCATTCCCATGAAACAAAGGTAATTTAGTGTCATCTCCTGCCATCCTCGATATTCTTCCTATAGATGTTGATCTACTACTAGACTGTTATTGACACGTCGAGCAAGTTGATGTAGAATTTTTCATTCTTCCTGAGTTTGAAGTGGTGCGTGGAGGTGTGGGAATAGTGCTATTGGGGTTTGATCTTGTTGTTGTGCCGGGCATAGTCTGGGTCTAGTTTTCCTCTTCATCGTTGTAGGGTCACTTCATCTTGTGTGTTTGTCCTTTGTGGTTTTTCATTTTGATTGCAGTAGCACCTTCCCCTATCCTTTGCCTCTTCTCCTGTCGAAACCTTGCTCCTCCCCTTATACAACCACTTTCTTCCTTAGCTTCCCTCATAGTCTCATCGAAACTTGCACCCATATACCCCTTCCCTTCCCATTCATACATTCCCTTTAGTCACGGCATCCACCACCTTTGCACACCAGAGTTTTACTACTCTAGGTGCATTTTCAGTATGCCCTTCTCACAAATAAGAATTTTAATTGAAAACTATAAATAAAATAAGAAACTACCTCTGGGTCCATTGAAGAATTCCCTTTCTACTTCATTGTAGCATTTGGTAGTTTCGACGGAAAATTTAGTGATATATCCTTCCAAGATGCTATCCATCCAGGCCTCAACAGCTTGTGACACCTGATTGTCAATTTCTTGTAGCTCCTTGATTAATTCATGGGTCCAAGATGTTGGTTCTCCTCCTTAGAAATTTGTCTTCTTGTATGTGAATTGCGCCAACCACTCATACAGTATAATAGGAAAATCATAGAAAAAATAATCATGAGGACCGTCGTGTATGTAGTTCTCCAACCAGTTGTCTATGGTCAATCCTAGTTTCTGATTTTCTGCTTTAGAAAAATATAGTAGCTTCTGGTTAAACCAATCTTGGATTTCTGGTCACGTCAGATACCACATCCCCTCCTCTTAGTTGCAAAAAGGTCCCAACAATGAAACGATTTGTTGGCTCAACCCTCAAACAATAAAATCCAGTCCACAGGGGTCCCCTTTGTTGACACTCACCTCACCGCAATCTCCCTGACCATCGGCCCAGATGGGTTTTATGTCGTCCAACAACACACTCGTAGAGCGGATGAGGTCTCACCCAATATTTTCAAGGGAGGGTTGATGGAACCAAGTTTTTGTAGTATAGAAGAGGGTTAGGGGCATCGACAATTCATCATTTCAATAACTAGATCAAATCAACTCCTTTAATAAAACCATTCATCATTGCACATCATTCATTCATAACTGGAATAGATCTACCAGTGCAGTAGCATATAATGCCATTCATAAATAGTAAACATCACATCATATAGCCATATTTCATATTCACTTAGCATTCATCATCGAGTTTGTAGGAACAAAAATACAGGAAAAGATAAAATAAGACAACAACTATTGATATCAACATCCGTCTTATCATATTACTTCTGGGAAATCACCCATAGATCAAAACAAATAACAATTCATCTTAGACAGATATCAATTTCTATCCATACACAATGGTCCCTATATTTTTATCCCCTACACTGATATCAACTTAGTTCTATATATAAGTTTGTGCCTTTACATTCATGGTCCACTTCTAACTAACTCCTAATTGATTTAAGTGACTAATGACCAATATCCACAAAAAATGGTCAACAAGTACAAAAAGTGACACAAAATAATCAAAAGTAGTCTATATTCTGCCTATTGGGCTATCTTTGTCTTGCACGGTGTCTTCTATGCTTGCGCAATATCCGTGATGCTCCACAACTTACCCCAGCCCCTTTCCAACAATAACTAGTTGTGGGTATTTTATTAAATTGCATATTTACATGATATTTCAAAATATATTGTTCCTGACTAGCACTATTAACCATCGGCATCGATCTTGATCGTCGATACACAAAACACCAAATCGATGGTAGGGCCTTGGCCTTGAGCTCCTTGCCATGATTTAATAACAATATTTTCATCATGTACAATTCTAATACCATGGGGTCAAAATAGGGGTGTTACATTCCCCTCCCCCTTCATTGGCACTGTCCACAGTGCTCTTCAAAATTGAACAAAAATGGATGTGCCACTCTCATGGAATCCTCTAGATCCCACATAGCCTCATCGAGACCGTAGTGATTCCATTGCAACTTTACCTGTCAAACGACTTGGTTTTAGAGCACTGTGACCTTCTTGTCGAGGATGCAAAATGGCTCAGTTTGGAACTCTCCCTCGAGTTCCATCTGGATCACATCCCAATTAATTACATGGTTAGGATCATGTACATATTTCTTAAGCAAAGAAGCATGAAACAAAATTTGAGCTCTAATGCTAGTATTCAATGCAATTCTATATGCAACTGGCCCTATTCTTTCAAGCACTTCAAATGTCCCACAATATCTAGGTGACAGCTTGGAACAATTCCCAAGCTTCAAGGAACTCTTCATTGGCCTCACTCCAAGATAGACATGATCCCCAATACTGAACTCCTTGTGCACTCTATGCTTATTTGCATAGCTCTTATTTCTATCTTCAGCTGCTTTCAGGTTCTGCCCGATCTTTGCAACCTCTTATTCCATTTCCTTAAGCAATTCTGGACCAAGCACAATCCTGTTCACTGGATTATCCCAAGTCACCGATGTCATACATCTTTTTCCATACAAGGCTTCATATGGACTCATTCCCAATGATGCTTGTTTCCCATTATTATATGAAAATTCTACCAAGTGTAAATAATCCTCCACTTGGTTGGTTTTTCCATTACATACATGCGAAGCATGTCTTCAAGCACCCGATTCACTCTCTTTGTTTTCCCATCAGTTTGAGGATGGTAGGTAGTGCTAAAGTTTAGCTTTGTACCCAAATATGCAAACAGGCCCTTCCAAAAATTCGAAGTAAACTTGGTATATTTGTCAAAAATTATTTCATTAGGCAATCCATGCAGTGTGAAAATTTCCTTCTTGAAAATATTTGTAATGCCATTGGCTTTATATGTGGACTTAAACAGTATAAAATGTGATTCCTTTGTTAATTTTTCCACCACAACCATGATGGAATCATGTTGTCTCATAGTCATTAGCAATCCTATAATGAATTCCATGGAAATGACTTCCCTTTCCATTCCGAGACTGGTAAAGGTTGCAATAACCCTGCTGGATGTTGATGCTCAACCTTCACCTACTAACATTTCATGCACTTAGAAATATACTCAGCAATGTCCTTTTTCATTCCTGGCCAAAAATACTGCTTTCTGGCTATAGCAATTGTTTTCTGATATCCTAGGTGACCAAAATATGGATCTTGATGGATTTCATCCATAAAAATCCTCCTCAAATCTGCCACATTTGGACTATAAAATCTATTATTATAAGTAAGAAGTTCATCTCCTTCCAATTGATATTCCTCATACTTCCTTTCAAGTCTTTGCTGCTGCAACTTGTCCTTTATCTATACATACATTTCATCCTCAACAATATGGTTAATAATATGCTTCCTCAAATCTGGTTGGAAAATACTAAGAGATGCCACATGCATTTCATGTACCTTCCTGTCAAGTGCATTAGCCACCTTGTTTTCTTTTCCCTTTATGTGTTTTATTTCAAAATCAAATTCACACAAAAATTCCAACCATCTAGATTGTCTAGCATTTAAACTTGGCTCATCAAACAAGTATTTTAGACCACAATGGTCTCTCCTTAGCTCAAATTTCCTTCCCATTAAGTAATTCCTCCACAAATTGAGAGCATGTATCATGGTGCGAGTTCTAAATCATGAGTAGCATAGTTCTTCTCATGTTCCTTCAACTTTCTTGACTCATAGCATACCACATGGTTGTATTGGATAAGAATTCCTCCAAGTCCTTGATTGCATGCATCAATACACACCACAAAGTCCTTTTCTAGGTCGACACTTTTCAAAATTGGTGCACTTGTGAGAATATTCTTCAACCATTCGAAGCTCTCCTCACATCTTGGTGTCCATACAAACTTTATCCCCTTCCTTTGTAAGGAAGTGATTGAATGTGCGATATTGGAGAATCCTTCAATGAACCTCCTATAGTACCATGCAAGTCTCATAAAAATATCTCACATCTATCACATTTCTTGGAGTTGGCCAATTCATAATGGGTTCAATCTTCTCAGGGTCCACAGATATTCCTTCTTCTGAGATAATATGACCCAAATAATGAATTTTATTTTTATAAAAGTCAAATTTGCTCAACTTTGCATAATATTATTCTCCCTTATCAATTTCAATGTCATTCTTAGATGTTCTTCATGCTCTTCTTTGTTCCTAGAATAGAAAAGAATGTCATCTAGGATGACAAGAACAAACATGTCCAGATACTTGCTGAAAACACTATTCATGAGACACATGAATGTAGCTGGTACATTTGTGAGACCAAATGGTACTACTACAAACTCATAGTGCTGATACCTTGTTCTAAAGGCTATCTTATGAACACCTTCATCTTTGATTCTTACCTGATGGTAACCATACCTCAAGTCAATTTTTGAAAATACCTTTGCTCCTCTCATTTGATAAAAAAAGGCAGTCAATTAGAGGTAAAGGGTATTTATTCTTCATAGTGACTTTGTTCAACTGTCTATATTCAATACATAGCCTAAGTGTCCCATCTTTATTTTTTACAAATATAAATGGTTCTCCCCATAGGGACACACTCAGCCTGATATACTTATTTTCCAACAACTCCTTCAAATGCATTTTTAGCTCTAGCAATTCTGGTGTACTCATCCTTTAGGGTGTCTTAGAAACTGGTGTTTCTCCAGGAACAAGGTAAATTATAAAATCAATGTACCTACTTGGAGGAATTATTTCAATCTCATTAGGAAAAAAATCCCTAAATTCTTGCATTACATGAAATTCCTCCAACCTAGGAATTTCATTCTCCGTTGCCTCCAAAACATGGGCTGAATATAATCTACAACCTTTCCCACATAACTTCTTTAGGTGCATTGCTGAAATATGTCTAACAAAAATCTCCTTTAGAATTCCTCTTACAACCCTTGGGTTTCCTTTTCTTCCATGCATTCAAATGTCTTGTTGTAACAATCAAGCTTAACTCTGTGTCATTCTAGCCAGTCCATTACAATGAGAATATCATAGGAACCAAGTGGCAGAAGATTCATGTTTGCATAAGTGAATATCCCATCCATGACCAATGAACATTTCTCTACCACTTCGTTAACCTTTCTCTTAGTTCCAATGTCTATTTGAACTAACCATGATTTGATATTCTTTAGTTTATTAAAATCACAAATATCAACAATTTTAGGAGTTATATAACTATGATTAGATCCAGAGCCAATGAAAGAAGAAACATATTGCTCACCAATCTTAACTTCAACTTCAACCACAGTTGATTGATGATCTTCCTGGAATTCCTCTAGCATTGTTGTGAACTATACTTACATTCCCATTCTAATGCAAAGAGTTCCTAAGCATATGGTATCCTCCACATCCCCAACATTGAAGTGGTTCTCTTGGCTCCTTTGGATCTCTTGGCTTGTCTCCCATCATTCTAGATGGCTTAGTCACAGCTTGTGATGGTTTCCTTTGCTGATTTCAGAAGTGAAAGGGTTTGAAACCTTTCTTCCTTTGGTCAAACTTCTCATTATTTTTTTCCTTACATGCCTTATGGTCATCAATTTTTTTATTTTTTTTCTGGTCATAGCAATACTTGGCCTCCCTTATAGCCTCTTCTAGAGTTCAAGGTTCATCAAACTAAATCCTATCTTTATATGACTGAGGTAATCCACTTAGAAAACAATGAATTTTCACTTTATCTTCTCGGATCTCCCTGACATAGCTCAATAGTTCCAAGAACTTGTTTGCATATTCTTCCATGGTCAACTGTCCTGATTTCATCTCATGGAACTCTTTAATATTATCATAATAGTACCTATCAAAGAGGTACTTATGCTTGAAATATTTCTTGAACTGCTTCGACACAATATTTCTTTCATTGATCCTCTTCACTTGCTTGTGGTGCTCCCACCATATAGATTCTCTTCCACCTAAGTTGAATATGGCTACTCTTGCATTCGTATTTCCAGAGTAGTATTGGACATGGAAATAATTTCTCATCCCAAGAATCCAAGATTCATCTTCTTGACTAGAATTTACCTCACCATAAAACGTAGGAGGATTTTCCTTCTTAAATTCCCAATGTGAATGTGATAGTAATTCCTATTTCTCTTATTCATGTGAGATGAAGAGCTTGAACCCCCATTGGATTGTTTGGAGTCATATTTTCCATAAGAATACCTTTTTGGATCATGCATTCTATCTCTAGAAACTCTCCTCGAGGTATTGGGCCTCTTGTGGGAATTTCTTCTTGCACTATTCCCACTCCCTTCTGGATTTTCCGTTCAGTTCCCAAAGTTCATCCACCTTTGGATGTTTGTCAAACTCTACAACATGGTTTCGTTCAACTGATTCTACTCTTCCTGGGCTCTAATCATCCTCTCGCTATCTTCTTTGCAGCTTTTCAATCCCACCCATAGGATTCCCATGGTGGCTGCAATATTTGAGGGTGTCTCTTGATATATTCTTCCATTGGATTTTCTCTCAGTATTTCCAACCCGTATGTTCTCCCCCATGGACTCTGCCTCGAGATCATAGGGATCCTATGCATCATTCATTCTGTTGATTCTCATGGCTGGGCTAAAACCAAATTTTCCAACTACTCTATGATTCTACAAAAAGTGTTCATAACACAATTGTTAGCTGCGCAATAATCTCAGAAATTATAACTTACCTATCAATTATTTCACTGCATTTTTCTTTCTACAAACTATTTATTCCGAACAAACTTTTATGGTTAGCAAAATGTTTCCATAATGCAGTGGAATTGGATGTTCCAAAAAGGATATAGGGTTGAAAACTGTAGCTCTGATACCACTTTGTCACGTACCCATACACCTGACTGATATGCAAAGTAAATAAAATTTTATTCTTCCTCTTTAGAAATAGTCATGGGTCATGTAACATCCTAAATCATTCATTCCGAAGCTCAGATGCTTCTGCAACTGTTGTACCACCCTTAATAGATTCCTTCCATATCTATAAAAGTCCTTTTCTCCCTTCATAGGACCTTTCCGACTTCCACCTTCCTCAATGCAGATTGCAGCAGGAAGAACTCTGTATATCGTCCATTGTTCATCCTACCTTTCCTCCTTCCACATTCCATGGGAAAAATCCAGGTAGTGGAACTCAAATTATGACGTAGTGACTTGTTCATTTTCCACTTTCCTCTTTCCACCTTTTGCATTCCACGGGAGGACTCCAGGTAGAGGAAACCTTAAAATACATTACCTTCTCCCTTGGATTTCCAATTCCCGCATTCCACCTTCCACATTCTGTGGGAGGATTCTAGGGTGTGGAAATCCCAAAATTGTTACCTTTATCATTTGGCTTCCTGCTTTCCTCCTTTCGCCTTCTGCATTTTGCTGCAAATTTTGGGGCACAAAAATGCTTAAGTCTGATGCATTCTAACTCTGTAACAAGGATTCTAGCCTCCATGAACTTAAGAGAAATATATTGGAAACCAAAAATCATATGAATATGTAAAATTCAAGGAATTATAACAGCAGTAACTCTACTTGAATCTTTAGCAAGCATTCAACACATTCCTAATGATTCCTAATCAAATACATTGCAGAATTAAAAATAACCATATAATACTTATCTTGAATATGAAGTTGTCATGTAACTAGCTATGTTGGTGCAACGTTCCACCCAACCATAGGCTAGTTTTGTTCATCAATATCTCGACACCACTGCCACCCTCAAGCTGGGCATGATTTTCATAAGGAAATAGGGAACATCAGGCTCACACATAGCTAGAACACATCGAAACAAAGACAATCCAACACACCATTGGATTTATTAGGCTATTAAGGGAGTGACTTACACATATAAAATTGCATGCCTATACTCATCCAAGCCAACTAACAGTTGGGTTTATGAGGCTGCTAAGGCAGAGGAGAGAAAGAATTGTTAAGCTAGTGAGCTCATTCACAGATCTAGGGACTCCTCCACAAGATCTATCTAGCCTGACATCCACAATACCTATGCACCCAACACAAGAAAGTATCCCCTTCTTTGCAACACAGTCCCTCAGGCCATACCTTCCCTTCCAGTGCTCTTCAGGGTGTGCATAGAAGATTCACTAGCCACTCTTATATTTTTGTGAGGTTCCTCTCTACAATAGGTTTATCAAGCCAATTCAACGTCTCTTCCAATCCTAAGTCTTGCATACAGTTCATACCACAACCAAGCAACACATAATAACAAACCACAAGGAGGAAGAGCAACAAAAGGCTCCACTCAGTAACATAAACAACCAAGGTTCCATACCACTATGTAACATAGAAAACACTGCAAAAACGTGTAGCAATACTATTCTAGCTCTCGTTGTACAAGGAGGAATAACTCTGTTGAACAACTCAATCTACAACTTAGGATAGTGAACTGTGAATAATCCCCTTGGATGGTGGAATGCAATGATGAAAACGTGTAGGGAGACTTCAGAAATGAAGGGATGGGCACACATTCCATGATTGATTTCTTGAGAAGCAAGAATGCGGCTTCCCCAGACTGCAGGTTGCAGGTTTTGTCATACTACAAGCTGGCTTAGTTACCATGCAATATAATAATACTTTAGAGTTAAATAATGATCACATTTAAACCATGTGTGCATAGAACATGATCACCAACAATGCACTTTTAGTTGCATCTCAAACCAACAACGACATAACCCTTTTTACCAATGATTGGTTTGATTGAAATAAGGGTTAAGGATAGATTTTAAACAGAAGGTTACAACAGACCATCATAAGGAGTGGCTTCCAATGTAAGGGAAATGATAAAGTTTTGGATTCATGCCTTGGAGGAGCACTAAAGCTGTTGTGATAGGATGCGAGGGACAAGGTTTTTAGATGATAGAACTTGTGTGGAGAGGAAGAGAAGAGAGTTGGTGTAAGGTGGTTGAGGGAAAGAGTAGCAGCCCTAAAGATGTTAGCATTAGGATGAAATTTCAAGCCCAATATTTTAGGGCTCCTAATAGTTGAGGGCTAGAAAAGCTCAGATCTCAAAATTTTAGGGCCAATTTTTTAGGGAGGGTTCGAAATTTTAGGGTGCAGAATTTCAGGACCCGAAATTTTAGGAGTCAAAATTTTTGGGAGGCCCTAAATTTGCCAAAATTTTGATTTTTATGATATTTGAAAATTTAAGGTTTTTTTAGATGCAAAATGTAGACCTAAAAATAAACTAGAACTAACCCCAGACTAGGTATCGAATAAGGAAAAGAGGTGAAGACATGGATAACTAACCCTAGAAAATACCTAAACTAACCTAGGGAATCTAGGAGTAATTAATCTACCTCTAGAGAAAGATGACCAAGGTTTAAGACTAACCCTAAAGTTTAAAGGGTCAACCCTAGAAGAACTCCTAAAAAATGATATGCTTCTACCCTAAGGTGACTAAGGAGTGAAAAATAGTTTTTCAAGACAAATATGACCCTAATGGCTACCATTTAGTCCATAACATAATCATTCATCAATCAGTAACAAAGACACATCAAGAAAAAGCATGGATACCTCCTTGTGCACTTGCTTTACCAACAAAACATAGAATCACCTTTAGAGAAAGAGCCAAAACCAAGATACTTCAAGATTTCATCATAAAACCTAGAAAAATGCTTTCCTCAAGAGGAGGTTCCTCACTTCAAAGAGCCCTAGTAGGGTAGTACAAATGCATAGTGTTTTTATACCACAAGTCTTGTTTTTAAAAATGAAGTGAGGAGATCTATTTATATGATACAACACTCACTTTTACAAACATATATAGGTCGACATGCCTTGAAAATATGAATTTGAAATCATAAAATGTCAACTTAAAATTAAAACAAAATAACAATAGAAAGTTCCCCAATGTAGGTTCAAGGTATGCTATCTGGGGTATTTTTTCCCTAGGTGCCAAAAACTACCAAAATGATAGAATCACTATGAATGGAAGGCTGGAGTGAGATGGAGGGAGAGAGTTATGCCCCATATAACCCCAAGAATTCTGTAAAATCCCTCAACACCCTCCTCAAAGAAGAAAGAGGCCTAGCGTGGAATATGGCTTCCCTGAGGAAAGAAACTAGGGAAAGAAGGTGCAGTGTGCATAAGGGCCAGGAGGGTATCCTAAATGGATGTGAGGGTATATGAATGTATTGCATCTAAATAAAGGGCCACTAGAGCAATAAAACAAGGTATCAGGTCATGTGACCCAGTGGTCAACCCCTAGGAGCCTTGATCACCAACCCCAAGGTTAAAAACCCCACCAAAGGGAAATCAACAGTTCCATTGAGCCATAATACTTCTAAAGGAAGGACCAAAAGGCCCAAACATGACCACCGTTACTCAATAAAACCCCTCCTGGTTGAAAAATGGATCTCTTTCCCTAGGGTACATATGAAGGTGCATTAGGTACAAATGTTATGTAACATTGGCTCCAACTAACGGATGAGTGATATTCCCAGGAGTGCTCGTGAACCTATGCATATTTTGGTACCTATAGACATACACACATATCAAATGTCCAAAGGGATTAAAGTCATCTTGAGGCAGACACTTATGTCCTTCCTTTTTTCACAAAATAAGGGAACCAATAAAGAACAATAATGACTAATTAAATCATGAAAGGTCATTAAATGCAATCCAAAGGTAACAATAATATGCCTACATAAAATGTAGCTAACCCTACATATCCTAAACATGGTAATAAAAATAGCTTAGGTGAAATCATACCACCAATGTAACCATATTAGTAAGCAATTCAAACCTAATATCTTACCTTTGTCTGTAGACATAATCTATGATAATATCTCATCAATGATATGTTGAGTACGTACCTAGATCTTTACCTGGATGAGTAAAGGGGAGAATACCTTCCTAAGAACTTGGAAGACTTGAAATTGGTGCCACGGAGAAGCATCATTGTGACAATATTTGTTGATTCATGCTTCTATTGGACTTATGTATGGGACACCTCCATCATATATTGGCATCAATAATTTTTTTTCCTAAAATTGGTCATCAAATTTTGAGCTTGAGAGGCCATTCATAAAATCAGACCTCAAAAACCCTCATATGTCATCCACAACATGTCCTTGCATTTACTTAAGAACTTCTTTGGGTATACAAGCATATTGCTTGTCCTTTCCATAATAATGTTAGTATTCTAACTAATCCTTGAAATTTTGAAATTGTCGGCTATATAAGTCATTCCTTCATGCTTCAAATGAAAATATAAACAATAAATACCATGAAACTAAGAAATGAAAATCATACATATCAACCAACTTGCCTCGGTCTTGTTCAAATAAATCATTAAGTACTTACCGATATAGGATTGAGCAGGATGAACAAATTTTTCAATGCTTCTTTAGGAACACAACCAAGAATAATCATATGGTCTCACCATAACTAAAAATCTATAGGAGAATCCTCTGTATAACATGATTCCCTTATGCTAGATAAGTAGGATGAGGAAATCATGGAGGTATTTGTTATCACCTACCTTGTAGTTGCCTGCTTAAGGTGGATCCAGAATGGATGGTAGAGGGGCAAGCAAATAAGGGGTGGAACCGCGACTACCTAGACTCCCAAATGGATGGTTGTCACACCATTCAAGGAATCTTTCATTTTAGGTTATCCTAGTCCAGGACAACAATGGGGGAGACCCGGATCTGCTCTCAACAGGAGAGATCAAACCTAGACACTAGAAGAAGATCAGATGGGGCTTCAGGGTGCTTAAGGTGCAAGGTGAATGGGAACCCTAGCTCAAGGGTTTAGGTACTAGAAACTGTCTTGGGAAATGTAACTATGATAGGGTGACCACGAATAGAGTTGGGACTATCCAGTACCTAGAAATCAGACTCAATAAAAGGTGTTTGAGCTATCAGTGAATGTTGGTAGATGGAAAAGGCTAAGAGCCTAAGGGTAGCGCTAGCTTCGAGATCAATTCTTTGTATGCATTGGGAAATGGATTTAGTAGTAAGACAACATTTTAGAGAACCCACTTGGGAAACACCTTGATCTACGAAACTAGAAAGCAATTGGTCTAGAAAAGCCAAGGTACAGGAAGCCCAGCTCAGTAGATAGCTAGTGCTAGGGCCTAGGAAGATAAATATGAAGATTTAGGGGGTACTAAAAGGCTGATGGCTCAGTGTTGAGGATGAGAAGAGACTAGGGAGACCTGATCTACAAGCCCAAATCAGGAAAAAAGCAGGAAAATCAGATCTAGAAAAGTCAAAATCTGATGATGGGGCTAGGAGGATGAAAACTATTTTTTTAGATCTATGGAAAACTAGGATGAATTAGCACAGCATTGAGGGTGTTATGGGATGCTTGGTACCTGATCTATCCACCTATCATGTCAGATTTCTGAAAAACCTACTTCTGGAAAAGGCCAATTTTCAGTGAGGGCGCTTAGGGCAGTTTTCATCTATTTTTTAGATCCTAGTAAAAAATGTTGAGCCTCTTGAAAGCATTGGGATTTACTTGGACTTCCCAAGACCCAATCTATTCGTTTGTGAATTCAAAAATAAATAAATAAACTCAAAACCCTAGTAGGTTAATTTTTTTAGCGGGGGTTATGCAGTTTTCTGCTGAAAAATCAGATCTAGGTTAATCTATGAGGAATTTTACCAGTGTTCCAGTTGATTTAGTTAGGGCAAGGGCCAATCTATGAAACCTAGAAATGGTTTGGCAAAAGATCGGACGGTTCCCTGATTATTTGATTTTTTAGGTTTTTATGGTTTAGGAGTTTTCAGAAAAATAGTTAAATTTCAGCAAGCTACAATGGAATAAGATCAGAAAAGAAGAAATTACCTATGGATATTATCTAGATAAGCTTGAAAAATTCTGTAATAGTGATGATCCTAGCTATCCTGATCAATCCTGGAAGATCTCCGTGATTTCTATGGCATATGCAAGCTCCAAGCCATCAAAGCGCCCCCTACCCTGCATGAGCGAATGTCAACCATATCAGATTTGCACATAAAAAATAAAGAAACTGAATGCTACAAGATAGTAAAATGAAGTAATCATATATCGTAATTAAACTAATGAAAACCCCCTGATCCAAGATGAAGAGAACCGAGCGAGTTGAGGTCACCCTACAAAAATGCTCCAGCCAAAATGCCCTACTGTAGACAAAACAATGATAGCCACAAAAATAAAATAGATCTCACGAGAATTTCCATGATGCTAGTAAGCTGAATACAAGATAATTGCCATTTGAGCAAATCAGATGCAAAGGAAATCCAGAAAATTTCCACAGAAATGTTTTCTCTATTATTCAGATCCAAGAGCCAAAGACCCCTTACAAATGAGAAGCTCTCTCCTTTAAATAAAAATGAGAGAACCTCAATCATAACCAAATCCTAACCACTTTCAAAACGAGTGGCTAATATTAAAAGATACAATCTTCTAATCAATGGTTGAGATGAGCTCAACATACAATACATGGATCAATATAATTATAATTTACCAAAGTGGACTTAAACCAACCAAATAAAGGTAACCCACTCAACAAGAAATAAATGAAAGCACATGGTGGTCTAAGGAGTGTTTGACTAACTCCCTTTGGGTGTCCCCATGGCACAATAAATAATATAACAATTTAAAATTTTGACTTTTGTGCCTCCTTAAGGAAATCGTGGGTCTCCCAAAAAAACTCCAGAAAATATATAAAATGTGCACAAAAATAGGTGCGGGCCCCATAAAATGCTGAAAATGCTGGAGAAGGTGTGGAATACATCACTCTCATCATTGTGACTCACCCCATGCCATTTATTTTCCTCATTAGCCCAAATCGATTTCTTCAGTAGCCATTTGATCATTTTTTAATTTGCCTCGAGAAACGTGATACTACTAAAACAACCTCCTAGGGTGCCTGCGTTGTCAAATTAAGCCCTCCAAGCTCTATGGGATGGGGGTACAATGATACCAACAAGTGGCTGCACCCCCTTATTCCCATACAACATCTTAGGAGATCCAATTGAAACATCTCCATGCTCAAACAACTAAATCTGTGAAGAAAAACTGCATCAGGAAAGCAGAATAAGCCTGATCACATCTGTAAGTGCCCGGAACTGGGAATAAACTATCTCATTGGACTCAGAGAGTCCCTATCCATATAAGGTGTATACTCATACCCCTCATAGGTCTCTATATGACCATCAATCACATTCAATAAACAATATAACCATCTATAACTGATTAGATACCCATAATAACTCAGAATATATCCATCTGCTGCAAGTTTTAAAAGGTTAAGCCATGCTCTATAACTCATTCATGTAACAAAATTAACAAGTAGCATTCATTTCATTGGTGGTACATCAAAAAATACTTATAAATATTAGGCTTTATTTATTATTACTTAGACTCAGACTTTCAAGACTATACTCACTTCATAGTTGTAGTCATTTTGCTAGTGAAGGGTGAAAGGTGGAAATGACAAGGCTAAGGCAAAGGATGACCTCCTATTAAACATCATGAAACTTTGGACAAGGAAAGGGAGAACTCACTATAACCAATACTGGAAAAACAACAACACAAGGAATGGCAGTGCCTCACAAATGGATGAGTTATTTAGAGAGTGTTTATTCAACTTAGGCATCATGTCTACATCAATCTTGATCCAATTTAATTAGGATCACATTTTATTCTGTGGCCCTTTTGGCCTATATGAACCCTTTAGGACTTCACTAGTGCTCAAAAGCACAGCTAATCACAGCTTTCATTGGGGCCATATTTACTTTTAACAAGGTCAACAATTATTTGATATAACATTTTTTAACCATTGCCTTTTTGGACCTTTTCTTATACTCTTCAAGGAGTATTTTAGCATTTCATTGCTATTGCCGTTTTTAAATATGTTAAGAAACACAGTTTTACAATTTTTGTTTTCCATGGGCGCATATTTAATATTTCAATAAAAGTAGTACATGAGCTTTCAGTTTTAGCCAACAACATCTCAAGTGACTAGGGGGAATTCTGCATAGTGCCAAACATTGGGACAACCGACCAGAATGATTTAAGCATACTATCCAACTTACCAAAGGAATTTTTTGTCACCAAATCAGATCCGAGACACAATGTAAATAGGGAGGCTTGTCCAACAAAGGTTCTAGCGGGGAAAAAGGTCCTCCATGCCACAAGTCAAGAAGTTAGTCGGGTTGAAAATTAAACTAGAAGGTAATGGATGGATGAGAACAATGAAATGATGGAGCCAATCACTAGCAAGCCGAAACAATGGTGGGAATGACTACCTCTATTCTCCCTAAGGAGGGTGAAACCAATGAGTATAGATCAAGAAATTCAAAGCCAGAGTAAGGACATCAATACATAGTATAATATACAACCAAGTCCATATAAATATGACCACTAGATCATAATACCACAAGTCAATATATGTCACAAGAATCAATATAAGAGTAATAATAACCAAAATACCATATAAAATACTGAGTCATATCCATGCAATAGAATCCATCTAAAACACCATATATCCAATGAGAAAGTACTGATATAACACTGGGCATACACTACTGCTCTGAAAAAACATAAATGGCTATATCGGTCCTCAAATATGAGGGTCCTAAGACTTAGTCCTGGCATGGGAGAGAACAATAGTCCACTAATACAAAAATGATCCATCATAAATGCTCATATCAGCATCTCATATGTAAGAGATCTGGCTGAAAAATGTACTCTATCTGAAAAATAGAATATGGTAGCCTGGATACTATACATGTGATAGCATATGGCTCCAGCTGGGACAAGGGATCTACTGAAAAGAGTGCTTTAGAACCTCAGAATCTCTAGTCCTCGCACTCTACTTCTTGCATGCTTGATCAATCCATCCAACTCTGCACCCGCTACCAAAAAATGTACCTGACTACCTGCAACATGTCCAAAGCTATACCAACTCACAGACTGGTTGTCAGAACAATATGTGGATAATATATAAAATACTGAAAATAAAGATGCATGAAACGAAAAAACCAAAAAAAAATCTAATCTATAACCACAACTTTCAATAAAAGTTTGATTCTTTATTTTGTAGGATAACAAAATTACGCGAAGTGCTTCAAAGGTGATATTTAGACAACAAAGCAAAGTTCTACACTACTGCCGAGAAAGGATTATTTAATCATACCTACCCTACTTTAACCAGTTTAGACAAGTGTTAGGTAAAATCATAAATCCAATGCAACCACTTGCTGAATGAACCTATTGATATTTCTTTACAATTAATGATACAACAAATCAAAGATGGCTTGTGAGCAATGTGAATGAAAATTGAAGCCATTATAACTTGTTGTTTGAAAATTAAAGAAAGACATGGATGAAAAGAAATGAAATCATGCCAGGTTTGAGATTGGTTGTTGCAAATTTCTTCTACCCATAGATCGATAGGATCATAAAATTTATGCAAGTTTAAATTTGATGAAAAAGAATATGATACATGATTCATCCCCCCTAGGACATCATTTCTTCCCTCCTCTTTCCGGTTAGCACACTCAATCATACTCATATCATGATCAATGGTGAAACAAAATATGGATAAATTAGAAATCTTTAAACCGGAAATTGAGATTAACCCCATTTGTTTTTTATAAAATGAAAAAATATGGAATTGGTCTTTATAGAGATTTTCATTCACCCAATCAAAGAAATTAGAAAAATTGAAAACATTATGCACCAAGGATGAAAGGAGATAAAATGCTTTACCATTGACCAGTTGGCACTTTCTAGAATCTGTACTGCATGATACCAAATAGAAGGACATCAAGAGATGGGATGGGAGGGTGTACTAACAAATTAAAACTTGATTTGTATCACCTACTGGTGTTAACACCAAACTTGCATGTGATATGGGACGTTTGCTAGAAAGATTGGCAAGATTGAAACTATCCCAAGAACTAGACTCGCTATGATTAATCTCCTCAACCAAATCACCTTGATCAAAAATATGATGGGGAACAGTAACAACATTACAAGAATCATTCCTTGGAGGCTCTTGATGATTATTGGGACATAGATTCTAGTTCAAAGGATGTGACAAAGAAGGTTCTAGGTCAAGCTTGCTCACTAGCATATCATCATCGTGTGGTTTTTCTTCTTGATATTGTTCATTACATTCACTTGAGGATAAATGATCATTATCATTCATTTGATAAGGAAAAACATCACTATATTCATTTCTATCCTCACAAACATGGTATTCAACTACAATATGACCACATGATTGCTCTTCAGCAGAAGTTTTATTAATTTCAACCTTTTCTTCTTCTGTAGTGATATGATCAAGGTCTGAATCTAGAATTAGATAGGTTAGATACTGACTCAAATTATCATCTATTAGGAAATGACTATGGAGTTCCTCTTCTAAAGGCTCTTTAATGGACTCAAAAATGGAAGGCTCAACTGTGGATGTTTCTTGATGGTGCATGTTAGGTTTCCTTCCACAGATCAGATCTAGGATTTTCTATGTGACTGTTTCAGGTAATAATAACAGAGTATCCCGTATGATTTGATTGATATCCCTCTTAGTTTCACCATGAGGTTTTGAAACATTATTCTTGAAGTACTCTGTAATATTCTTATGGATTGCAGGCACGCTCATAATTTGGAACATATCAGGAGAGGAATGGTCCAATTGAGAAAGCACTTCACTGATATACTGATTATAATCATTTCTAGATTCACACTTTAAAGAATCATCAGTGTTCCTACTCCAACTATTAATTAACAAATATGTGAACATGTCATACCCAGTGACGGATCCTGGCGCTAAATGATCAAACCATAGTTGAACATCCCCTTGCAAGGATTCTCCTAAGCCTCGCATATAAACATCTTCATTGTCTACACCTCTAGATTCTATGTAATCCTAGAGAATGTCCAAATGACTTTCAATAGATATATCATTATTTCCACTAAACTGGGAACCCTAGCTCTAGGGTTTAGGTACTAGCAATTGTATTGGGAAATGTAACTATGACAAGGAGACCATGAATAGAGTTGGGACTATCCAGTACCTAGAAATCAGACTCAGTAAAGGGTGTTTGAGCTATCAGTGAATGTTGGTAGATGGCAAAGGCTAAGAGCCTAAGGGCAGCGCTAGCTTAAAGATCAATGCATTGTATGCATTGGGAAATGGAGTCAACAATAAGACAACGTTTCAGGAAACCCACTTGGGAAACACCTTGATCTATGAAACTAGAAAGAAATTGGTCCAGAAAAGCCAAGGTACAAGAAACCTAGCTCAGTAGATAGCTAGCGCTAGGGCCTAAAAAGAAAAATATGAAGCTTTAGGGGGTACTAAAAGGCTGATGGCTCAGTGTTGAGGATGAGAAGAGATCAAGGAGACCTGATCTACAAGCCCAAATCAGGAAAAAGACAGGAAAATCAGATCTAGAAAAGTCAAAATCTGATCATGGGGCTAGGAGGCTGAAAACTGATTTTTTTAGATCCAGGGAAAACCAGGATGAATTAGCACAGTGTTGAGGGAGTTCTGGGATGCTTGGAACCCGATCTATCAACCTATCATGTTAGATTTCAGAAAAACCTACTTTCGAAAAGGCCAATTTTCAGTGAGGGCGCTATGGTAGTTTCAGTCTATTTTTTAGATCTTGGTCAAACTGTTGAGCCTCTTGACATCATTGGGGTTGATTTGGACTACCCAAGACCCAATTTATCCATATTTGAAGTTAGAAATCAGAAAAATACAAAACCGTAGCAGGTCAATTTTTTCAGTGGGGGGTTATGCAGTTTTCTGCTGAAAAATCAGATCTAGGTAAATCTATGAGGAATTTGACCAGGATTCCAGTTGATTTAGTTAGGGGGAGGCCCTATCTATTAAACCTAGAAATGGTTTTCTGAAAAGATCAGACGGTTCCCTGATTATTTGATTTTTTAGTTTTTTTATGGTTTAGGAGTTTTCAGAAAAATAGTTAAATTTCAGCAAGGTACAATGGAATAAGATCAGAAAAGAAGAACTTACCTATGGATATTACCTATATAATCTTGTATAATTCTGTAACAGTGACGATCCTAGCTATCCCGATCAATCCTGGAAGATCCCCGTGATTTCTATGGCATATGCAAGCTCCAAGCCATCAAAGCGCCCCCTTCCCTACATGAGCAAACGTCAACCATATCAGATTTGCACATAAAAAATAAAGAAACTGATTGCTATAAGATAGTAAAATTAAGTAATCATAGATCGCAATGAAACTAATGAAAACCCCCTGATCCAAGACGAAGAGAACCGAGCGAGTTGAGGTCCCCCTACAAAAATGCTCCAGCCAAAACGCCCTCCTGTAGACAAAACAATGATAGACACGGAAAGAAAATAGATCTCATGAGAATTTACATGATTCTAGTAAGTTGAAGACAAGCTAATCACCATTTGAGCACATTAGATGCAAAGCAAATCCAAAAAAATTCCACAGAAAAAGTCTTTTCATTATTCAGATCCAAGAGCCAAAGACCCCTTACAAATGAGAGGCTCTCTCCTTTAAATAAAAATGAGAGAACCTCAATCATAACCAAATCCTAACCACTTTTAAAATGAGTGGCTAAGATTAAAAGATACAATGTTCTAATCAATGGTTGAGATGAGCTCAACATACAATACATGGATCAATATAATTATAATTTACCAAAGTGGACTTAAACCACCCAAATAAAGGTAACCCACTCAACAAGAAATAAATGAAAGCACATGGTGGGTCCAAGGAGTGTTTGACTAACTCCCTTTGGGTGTCCCCATCGCACAATAAATAATATAACAATTTAAAATTTTGACTTTTGTGCCTCCTTGAGGAAATCGTGGGTCTCCCAAAAAACTCCAAAAAATATATAAAATTTGCCCAAAAAATAGGTGCGGGCCCCATAAAATGCTGAAACTACTGGAGAAGGTGTGGAAAACATCACTCTCATCCTTGTGACTCACCCCATGCCATTTCTTTGCCTCAGTAGCCCAAATCGATTTCTTCAATAGCCATTTGATCATTTTTTAATCTGCCTTGGGAAACGTGATACTACTAAAACAACCTCCTAGGGTGCTTGCGTTGTCAAATTCATCCCTCCAAGCTCTCTAGGATGGGGGTACAATGGTAACAACAAGGGGCTGCACCCCCCTATGCCCATACAATGCCCTAAGAGATCCAACTGAAACATCTCCCTACTCAAACAAATCAATCTGTGAAGAAAAACTGCATCAGAAAAGCAGAATAACCCTGATCACATCTGTAAGTGCCTGGAACTAGAAATAAACTATCTCATTGGACTCAAATAGTCCCAATCCATCTAAGGTGTATACTCATACCCCTCATAGGTCTCTATTTGACCATCAATCACATCAAATAAACAATATAACCATCTATAACTGATCAATACCCATAATAACTTAGAATATATCCATCTGCTGCAAGTGTTAAAAGGTTAAGCCATGCTCTACAACTCATTCACGTAACAAAATCAACAAG
This sequence comes from Pseudotsuga menziesii, assembly GCA_001517045.1. Classification (NCBI taxonomy): domain Eukaryota; kingdom Viridiplantae; phylum Streptophyta; class Pinopsida; order Pinales; family Pinaceae; genus Pseudotsuga; species Pseudotsuga menziesii. Next base: position 433,370 of record LPNX010168079.1, read on the forward strand.
TAGAATTCATTTCACTGGCGGTACATCAACAAATACTTATAAATATCAGGTTTTATTTATTAGTACTTAGACTCAAACTTTCAAGACTATACTCACTTCATAGCTGTAGTCATTTTGCTAGTGAAGGGTGAAAGGTGGAAATGACAAGGCTAAGGAAATGGATGAACTCCTACTCAACATCATAATAGTTTGGACAAGGAAAGGGAGAACTCACTATAACCAATATTGGACAAACAACAACACAAGGAATGGAAGTGCCTCACAAATGGATGGGTTGTTTAGAGAGTGCTTATTCAACTTAGGCATCATGTCTACATCAATCTTGATCCAATTTAATTAGGATCACATTTTATTCTATGGCCTTTTTGGCCTATATGAACCCTTTGGGACCTCACCAGTGCTCAAAAGCACAGCCAATCATAGCTTTCATCCAGGCCATATTTATTTTTAACAAGGTTAGCAATTCTTTGATATAACATTTTTTAACCATTGCTTTTTGGACCTTTTCTTATACTCTTCAAGGAGTATTTTAGCATTTCATTGCTCTTGCCCTTTTTACATATGTTAAGAAACACAGTTTTACAGTTTTTGTTTTCCATGGGTGCATATTTAATATTTCAATAAAAGTAGTACATGAGCTTTCAGTTTTAGCCAACAACATCTCAAGTGACTAGGGGGAATTCTTCACAGTGCCAAACATCGGGACAACTGACCAGAATGATTTAGGGATACTATCCAACTTACCAAAGGCAAGTTTTGTCACCAAGTCAGAGCCGAGACACAATGTAAATAGGGAGGCTTGTCCAACAAAGGTTCTAGCGGGGAAAATTGTCCTCCATGCCATAAGTCAAGAAGTCAGTCAGGTTGAAAAATAAACTGGAAGGTAATGGATGGATGAAAACAATGAAATGATGGAGCCAATCAATAGCAAGCCAAAAAAATGGTGGGAATGACTACCTCTATTCTCTCTAAGGAGGGTAAAACCAATGAGTATAGATCAATAACTTCAAATCCAGAGTAAGGACATCAATACATAGTATAATATACAACCAAGTCCATATAAATATGACTGCCAGATCATAATACCACAAGACAATATATGTCACAAGAATCAATATAAGAGCAATAATAACCATAACACCATATAAAATACTGATTCATATCCATGCAATATAATCCATTTGAAACACCATATATCCAATGAGAAAGTACTAATATAACACTGGGCATCCACTACTGCTCTGAAATAATGTAAATGGCTATATTGGTCCTCAAATCTGAGTGTCCTGAGACTCATTCCTAGCATGGGAGAGTACAATAGTCCACTAATACAAAAATGATCCATCAGAAATGCTCATCTCAGCATCTCATATGTAAGATATCTGGCTGAAAAATGTATTGTGTCTGAAAAATAGAATATGGTAGCCTGGCTACTATATATGTGATAACACTATCACCAAAGATATGGGGTCCCAAATTTTCAAATGGTTCATCATAATAAACCATTTACATATTGCAAACATCTATAATGTCTCATGTGGATTCTACCATATAAGTAAAAGGATTGAGCCAGACTTCATCAGTAACATCATAAAGAGAATGAATAACCATATCTTGTACAACAGGGTCTTCATAGATCATGCCTTTGATATCCCTACTTGAGGTGATTGAAAGTTCTTCATCCCAATAGTGTGAAATTATGGATCAATTTGATTAACTTCATTGAGTTTCTATTTGTAACAGCAACATCTAGAAACAATGTTACCCAGCCTGAAAGAATCGTAGAGTGGTGGAACCATAAATGTCCAATAACCATCGCACTCAAAATTTCTATCATTATGTTCCAAGAAACTTGAAAATGTCATCAGAAATTGTTATGTGTTGGAAAGGATAACTGTCATATACCCACATTTTGATCGCCAGAAGTGTTGACCTTGGCTAGCACCAAGGGGGTCAAAATATTCATTAAATAAATTAACCTACGATATTTTATTTAAATGTCACTTAGGAGGCATGTACTTGGTATATTAATTGTCATTAAATATTATTATGCAATTAATTAGGTGGAAAATAAGTTTCCATTAACAGGAGGGCCACTTGGGAAAGCCAAATTGTCAAGTAGGAAAATTAGAAACTATATGAAAAAATCAATCAGACAAGGAAAGGGAAAGTGCCAAAATATATGACAAAATTAGTCAAATACAAAAGAGGAAACAATTGACAAAGGAGGATGCAATTTCCTTTTTGGAGTTCAGTCATAAAAATAGGAAAGCCAAGAAAATATATCATAAGGAAAAACAACAACTATGGTTCAAGGAAAGAAAATTTTCCAAATTGGATGAAGGTGGATGAAAGGGAAACATCTTTATTGTCTTACACATGATAATTTCCTCAAGGAGGGCGAATTTGTGACTAGTGTTAGGGTTTAGCAAGTGGTGACTTGCTTAACAAGTCATTGACTAGCTCAACAAGTCATTGACTAGCTCAACAAGTCACCTAGGTTTATTTAAAGACAATTGGAGCTCCATTTCTCTGTTTGGATGTTTTGATATTGTTGTTATGCTATGTGAGCATACTCTCTAAGTGTTGTGCCTCAGACCATTGGGTGATGATCCCCAAACCCCTCCTCCCTTCTCTTCCATTTCCATTTCTATCTATTGCAGGTATATGGAGCGCTAAGCTCAGACAATGGAGATTATTCCAGAAATAATTTTCAGCATCCATCACCTATAGGTCGAGCTCCAGTGAATCCCATGCTTCACCTATGCTCACAACCCTCTTCCAATGAGGATTCGGGCCTCCTGCCCATCATTTTGGAGCCTCCTTTGTATGGTTCAGTATATCATATGTATTCTAATGTTTTAGAAGCTTATAAATATTTTATTTTATTTAATCAAGTGTAAATAACTCAGCCATTAAATTTCACCTTCCTTATTTCACATTAAAAGCTTGTTTTATCAGCATATGGGGGGATTTTGATGAAATTCAGTGCAATAAAGATTATATGAAGTTTTGGGAGTGATTGAGTGGATTATATATGTTAAATTGAGTGTCATATATCTATTTTATATTTCATAACAGTACAAAAATCAATCTCCAATGATTTATCTACTTAATTTCTTACCCTATCTAGAAAGCTAGTCTTAAATAACTAGTTTTTCCATATCTTGCATAAATAGAGTTATTCTCATCCAAAAAATGATCCATGAGTTCCCATGGGTCACTGACAGACTCAATTTCCCATAAATAACTCCAGAATCTCTTTTTTTGGTGGTTGTACTTTCCTTTGGAACCCTCCACTGCGTAGGGTCTCTCTAGGCCAAAACTGCCTAATTTTCCCAAATTGATCCCAAGTTATTATGAGATGTACAAAAGTGTTATAAAAAGTAAATAAAATTATTTTATGAATGAATATAACCTCTGAAACTTTCCTAAGACTCTTTTCAGAAGATAGATTGAGATTCCCTAGTTTCACGGTTTGGTGACCCAGTATCATGAAAGTAAGTTTCCGTGGCACATACTCTGAGATGTAAATTGTCCAAGATATAAATGTGTTATGGGAATGAATTTAAAAATATTAAATCACTATTTATTTATCCCCTCTTCCCACTCTTCCTCTACAAAATTTCCCTGAAGAAAGCTTTGTTTTGCCCAATCTGAGAAGGCTCTATGTGAACCAATTAAAATTTCAGAATTGCTTAGTTAAAAATTATAGAATTAAATAATTCAGGTCTGCACACTAGAATTAGAACATAATAGTGGTATCAGATCACTTTACTCCACTCCTATGGAAATAAGGCTCTCTGTTGACTAACATTGTAGATCAGTAAGTCAAAATTGCAACCATGAGGTTGCTACCAGTGATTGAAGAAGAAGAGGTGATCTATGTTAATGATGGATTGAAAATTTAAAGAGACAAGGATGGTTAATTTTATGACCATATGGAGTATGAAGAAAGCAATGTGGAACTACCCATCTCTAATCCTAATAAGGATGTAGCAAAGATGATAGATGCAGCTGAAAACTTGCCCCACCACTACAAGGAGTATCTTGCCTTGGGGGAAGTGATTTGTAAATCCATTCCTTTCAAAGATTATTTTTATTGCAGATTTGTATTGGAGCCTAAGAATGTAGATTATTACTCTTTCAAGAGCAACAAATCATCCATAGAGGAACCAAGTTGTTCCACCTCTCTAAGCAATGAGGAGGAAGAAGAAAGAAAAAGTGAAGAGTCATCAAATCCATCAGCATGTTCAAGCATTTTGAGATTCTTTGGTTTTTATTCAAGAATATTATCTGCAATTAATGATCATAGTACCATTCAAGAAGGAAAAACCTCAAGTTGTTTGAAAGAAGATGCTCCAGAAGATCTTGCTTGTTTCCCATTACTCCAACAAGAGAATGAAGATGAATGCACTTCCAATTTCCTTGTGAGTGATATTCAGACCACTGCTAAGGATGTGGGTCCATATGGTGGTGGAAAGACATATTTTGGATCAGATCCAAAAGAGGAAAAAAAATAGAGTTACAATCACCTCAGAAGCCACATAAGGAAGAAGAAAATAGGACCACACCACTCAAGTGTGAACCAGGAAATTTGGTGGAGCAGGCCACCAAAGTATCTGCACATAAAGATGGGAAGATGAGGAACATGGATGGTAAAATATCTGATTTTTGCAGCATCCATGTACACCTGAAAACATCTGATCCTTGGGAGGATAAAAAGTCTTCACTTGCATCTGAGGACTACAAGATGAAGGACAATTGTGAGGGAGATGAAATTACTCCTAGTTTTTCTGTTGGTGATCACAAAACCATTGCAAAGGAGGAGGATGTTGTCACTGGTGATGAGGGATATTTTGTATCAGATCCAAAATAAGAACATATATTAGATATAAAGACATCATCTGAACTTCCCAATGAAGTTGAAGACAAACCCCGACTAGTCGGGTGTGAACTAGGAAAATTACAGGAGAAAAATCTGATGCAGAGAGATGAGCACATTTCAGAATTGTGGACTCTCTTGCAGCATGATGAAGCTGAAATTCCAAGGAATGATATGTTTTATTATTTTTGTATAGATCACATATCATTCTATCCTTTAGAGATACCCTCCACTTCACACCATGGAAGTGATTTTGCAGAAAATTCAAAGGCTAACTTGTATGATGAGAATGAGTTTTGTGTTGTGGATCCATGCCACAAGAAAAGTAGTATTATATGTCAGTTGTTAGAGGAAGAAACCTGGGTGCAGGATCTTCTTTGTGAGCCACATCATTTGAGTGGACCACTTAAGGAGGATAGCGAAAATCTTAAGGCAGCCTTGAAAAACCTTGTTGACATCAATGCCTTGGTGGCTAGATGTTGTTGGAAAGCTTCTAGAGGGGAAATGGAAGGAGAAATCTTTCTGGAGGAGTGCATAGCACTGAAAGAATGAATGGCCAAGATGAAGGAGAGCTATATGAACCTAGCATCTGGTAGAGAGCATCTCCTCATAATGGCTGAAATGTATCACTATGTAGTCAAGAAGGAAGAAGAAGAAGTAGAAAGGCTCACTAATAAGTTGGAGATAACTAATGACTTATTGAAGAGCACACAAATATCCCTTCAAGAGTCAAATTTGCAGATATGTGAAATTCAAAAGGAGTTGAAAACAACACACCTTTCATGCTGCATGGAAGGAAATGTTTTGGGTATAATGGAGGAATCTCATGTGGAGGACATCCATGAGGAAGGAGCAGATTTGCATGTGCTTGTGAAAAGCTATGAGGAAGAAAATATTGGCCAAGCACTCATTGAAGTTGAGAGGAAGGATGAAGTGTCCTTCTCTACCAGAAAGATGGCTGATCACATTCCATATGGATCAAGAAATAAAATTTCTTATTCATACATTGATTGGGTGGATAGAGGCACCTTGGTAATGAACATTGTGGGAGATGGTGAGTTCCAAGAACATCGACATTTACCGAGAAAGGATGATTTTTCTCATGGAAGGAGTCCTCTTTTCAGTGAAGAGTCAGAAGAGCTCCCTTGTGTTGGACCAGCCCATGATGGGTTTGATGTATCCAAAACTTTGGTGGACACATTTTGCAGAGATTTGTTTCACTATAAATCAATCCACACTTCTATTTCAGTCGGCACACATAGGGATGAAAGTTGGGTGAAGGTATTTTTCCTATTGATGCCACATTAGAAGCAGGAAGCTCCCACATATTCCATTTTGATGCCACATGAGGAGCAAGAGGCTCCCCCATATTCCATTGATGACTTAATGGTTCAGCAATATGCTATGAAACTTTCACCATTATGTTTTTGTGTGTATAAGAAACATCATAGGCATCTATTTGATGTCTTCATCATGCATGGATATTCATGGAAGTTCCACTTGAGTCAGTTTGGTGGAAAAAGTAGTAGAATGTTGAGTTTTTGCACCAAAACAAAGATAGCAGATGAGGAATTCCATGTCTGGTGGGAGATTTTAAAAAAAATTCAGTTTGGCATGGGGAGGGATGAGCTTCCAGTATGGTGGTATGATTTTCATAACCTCATTTCATCCTCTACAATGATAAAAAAAAATGTTTATACTGATGGGTGAAAGGAGGCAGATAAAACCATGGGATCCTGACATTCTTAGGAATGACACAGTTCAAAAGGTGGTAGCAAATTTTGGGTCCTTATAGAGGAGGCAGTGGGATCCAGGAATTCTACTCAGTTACCTTAATTGGGTTAGAAATTTTTCTAAAGGAAGTGGTATAAGGGAAATGACTATGATCAGAGTGGTGCAGCAAAAACATGGTGGACACATTTGCAGCACTCTGTGGTGCTTCTGCTTGAGGACAAGCAGACTTGGGAGGGGAGGACTGTCATATCCCCACATTTTGATTGCCAGAAGTGTTGACCTTGCCTAGCACCAAGGGTGTCAAAAGATGCATGAAATAAATTAACCTAGGATATTTTATCAACTAAATGTCACTTCAGAGGCATGTACTTGGTATATTAATTGTCATTAAATATTATTATGCAATTAATTAGGTGGAAAATAAGTTTCCATTAACAGGAGGGCCACTTAGGCAAGCCAACTTGCCAAGTAGGAAAATTAGAAACTGTGTGACAAAATCAATTAGAAATGAAAAGGGGAAGTGCCAAAATATATGACAAAAGCAGTCAATTACAAAAGAGGCAACAATTGACAAAGGAGGATGCAGTTTCCTTTCTGGAGTTCAGTCATAAAAACAGGAAAGTCAAGAAAATCCGTCATAATGAAAAATAGAAACTATGGGTCAAGGAAACCAAAGTTTCCAAATGGGATGAAGGTGGATGAAAGGGAAACATCTTTATTGTCTTACACATGATAATTTCCTCAAGGAGGGTGAATTTGTGGCTAGGGTTAGGGTTCAACAAGTGGTAACTTGCTTAACAAGTCATTGAATTTCTCAACAAGTCACCCAGGTTTATTTAAAGACAATTGGAGCTCCATTTCTCAGTTTGGATGTTTTGATATTGTTGTTATGTAACACCCCGGTTTTGACCCCATTTGCATTAAATGTATGTGATGTATATATTGTAATGAATTGTGGTGTGGAGCTAAAGGCAAAAGTGCCACCATCGATTTGGTTGTGTTATGTTTTGGCAATTGAAATCGTTGTCGATGGTATATCGTGAGATACGGCACATATTAATTTTGGCATCATGTAAATATGCATTTTTAATTAAATGAACCCCAACTAGCTATGTCAATGCAACCATATTGAAAAGGGCATGATTTTCCTAAGGATAAGGAGGGGGAATTGTTAAACCTTGAACCAATGGGAAAAAAAGGCCATGTGTCAACCACCCATTTAAAACTACTGATGTTAGTTGAGTGCAGTTATTGCTAGGAAGTGGTGGGTGGTAGGACTGTTAGTCCTTGCCCACACGCCCACTCCACCAGCAGACTTTCCATCTTCATGAAGGAAGGAAAACCACGGGGGGACTCACTCCATTCTTACTCATCCTCACGTGCCGATTGGGATTCACTATCATTTTCTTCATGTAGGGAGACAACCGCCATACTCCATTGTCTTGCTCATTCTCATGCATAGGATTCTTCCTGGTTTTTACTCATGCAGCGAGCTGGGAGCCATGTTCTATCACCCACAATTTCCCTGTGAAGGGCCATTCACGTTTTTTTTCTATGTGTATGTTTTCCTTACTGATTTGTGGCCTGTGTATATTTTTTTTTACCCCTACCCAACTGAGAACCTGGATTTCCTCTTCCATCTTCGGACTGTGTAATTTTCCTTGGTGGCTTCATTGTTGAGAATAGGCTCTTATTTTCCCACGTTGGTTGGCTATGTCTTCCTTTATGTTTTGGGGCTGTTGTAGGTTTTTTTGGAGTCATTTTGGCCATGATAGGGCCAAGAACAGCCCAAGAATTATTTTCCCTATCCAAGTTGTGAATCGCTTGTGTGACTGCATGTATGCAGTGGTTGGTCTTCAGACTGTGTTAGAGTAGGGATGAGGGCTTGGTTTGCTTAATAAACCTGGTGTGTTTGGGAACCACACAGACAGAGCTAGAGGGATGGCTTTCTTCTCCACAACCCTTGAATAGCATTGGAAGGGAAGTTAGGTCCTGAGGGACTGTGTAGTAGAGAAGGGACTGATTCTTTGTGTTGGGTGTGTGTGGGTGTCTTAGAAGTTAGGCTAGCTCTGGTGTAGGTGTCCCTAGCTCTGTAATGAGCTCACCAGCTTATCATTTAGCCTTTCCCAGCTCCTAGATGGCTTGATAAACCCAATTGTGTTGGATTGGCTGTGTTTTATGTATCCTTGGCTATGTGTAATCCTGCTTGTTCCTTGTTCCTTGGGAAATCATGCCTAGCTCGGGGGTGGTAGCGTTGTTGAGAGATTAAGGAGCACGCTAGCCTATGGTTGGGTGGAATGTTGCAGCGACGTAGCTGGTTGTGGGACAAGTTCTTTATAAGATAAGTAATCTTGTCTATTTACTTATGCAATTATATTTACTGTTAATAAATTATGATGAACATGTTGAATGAATGAATGTATGTTTTCTTCCGCTGTGTATGTGAATGACTATGCATCTTAGCATGTTTTATGTTCAAGCCTTTCAATTCTTATGAATGCACATGTTCATGGGGCTGGTTTCCCAGATCATAAATAGCATGGTAGTGTCCTCTTTGTCGGTCATAGGGTCAGGGATGTTACATGTTATGCTATGTGAGCATACTCTCTAAGTGTTGTGCCTCAGACCATTGGGTGATGATCCCCAAACCCCTCCTCCCTTCTCTTCCATTTCCCTTTCTATCTATTGCAGGTCTATGGAGCACTAAGGTCATCCAATGAATATTATTCCAGAACTAATTTTCAGCCTCCATCACCTATAGGTTGAGATCCAGTTAATCCCATGCTTCAACTATGCTCATAGCCCTCTTCCAGTGAGGATTCGGGCCTCCTACCCATTATTTTGGAGCCTCCTTTGTATGGGTCAGTATATAATATGTATTATGATGTTTTAATATCTTATAAACATTTAATTTTATTTACTCAATTATAAATAAATAATTCATTAAATTTCTCATTCCTTATTTCACATTAAAAGCTTGTTTTATCAGCATATGGGGGGATTTTGATGAATTTCAGTGCAATAAAGATTATATGAAGTTGGGGGAGTGATTGAATGGATTATATATGTTAAATGGAGTTTCATATATATATTTTATATTTAATATCATTACATAATTCAATCTGAAATGATTTATCTACTTAATTTCTTACCCTAGCTAGAAAGCTAGTCTTAAATAACTAGTTTTTCCATATCTTGCATAAATAGAGTTATGCTCATCCAAAAACTGATCCGTAAGTTCATTTGTGTCAATGAAAGACCCAAGTACCCATGCATAACTCCATAACCTCTTTTTTTTGTGGCTGTATTGTCTTTTGGAACCCTCCACTGCACAGGGTCTCTCTAGGCCAAAACTACCTAGTTTTCCCAAATTGATCCCAAGATATTATGAGCTGTCCAAAATTGTTATAAATAGTAAATAAAATTATTTTATGAATGAATATCACCTCTGAAACTTTCCTAATCCTCTAGTCGGAAGAGGGATTGATATTCCCTAGTTTCATGGTTTGGTGACCCAGCAGCATGAAAGTAATTTTCTGTAGCGCGGACTCCGAAATATCAATGGTCCCAGATATAAATGTGTTAGGGGAATTAATTTCCAAATATTCACTCACTATTTATTGATACACTCTTCCCACTCTGCCTCTACAAAATTTCCCTGAAGAAATCTCTGTTTTTCCCAATCTAAGAAGGATCTGTGAGAACCAATTAAAATTTCAGAATTGCTTAATTAAAAATTACAGTATTAAAGAGTTCAGGTCTGCACACCAGACTTAGGAAATCACAATAACTCACCCTTTCCTTATGATATTCAACCTCTTCAACTAGGAATTATGTATCTTCATATATAGGACCATAGTCATATTCGTTTGCATTAGGAGCTTCATCTATTGTGCTTGAGATATCATTAGCTTCTTCAATATGATTTCCATTATGGATCTCTTTTCAAAATAAGTTCCTTGCATATTCAACATGAAATATCCATCTATGTTGTTTCCTAGGGCACCAACGTCTACAAAATAATTCAATCAATTTTGGAAGAGAATATATCTTATCCTTTGGGAACATCATGAACCAAATGTGGGCCTTTCCTTCTAGGTGAAGGGAAAACAATCTCATATAAACACATTCTTCTAGCTCAACTTCAAGTCTGGGAATAACAAAAAAAATTTCACGACCAGGTCTTCAACATAATCCTCATTATAATCACCGAAAGGATTCCATAGTTTATGTGGTAGTCTATTTGAGTAACCTGGGAACTTCGATAGGTCAAGCAAAGAGAAATATACTTCCATTTTTGCAACAGTTAGATTGTCAAGATCTTTAAATTAAAATGGAATATCATATTCTATTCCTTCGCTAGAACCATCTTGTATCTAATTGTTTTCTATTGTTTATTCCCTCATATTTTTTATCATGGCCTTTCTTTCATGTTCTCCGATATCATAGTCCCAATCCATACTAAATGCATTGATCAACTGGCTGAGTGAATAATTTTTTTATAAGAAAATCCTTCATACCAATTCCTGAGGGCCAAGTTTATCTCTAAGTGGAGAGACATCATGAAGAAATTCATTCATATGTATTCATGTGAAATATTTCTTGCTTGGAGGAATTTCATGAATTCCCAAACATGTGTTTCCACATGATACTTATATTGTTGAAATAATGGAAAAAGTGCTTTCCCATTGTTATCTCCTAAATAAATTAGGCTTCACTAGGTCAAACTCAGAAAACTGATTTTTTGCATATTGATGAAGATTGCAGAGCACATCATGAAATATTTATGTGTGATTAACAAAATTCAAGTGCCTTGTATTCTGTTTTTCCAAAAAATTTAAAAGTTTAGCTTTCGGTGGCTTAGGTGAACTTTTCAGCAGTTCATTAGTGTTACGGAGAGAAATTCCTATGGCTTGGGGTACCACAACAAACAGCTAGACTCCAGAAATCAATCTTTCCCAATATCCAATAGAAATAAAATGTCTAACACTAAAGGATCGAACCTCGTACCTTATTCCGGACGGTTGAAGTAGATCCCCGTTGAGCTTTCCAATGTTTAGCTTGAATTGATGAAATACTTCCTCAACAACAAGTAAACAATACAAGCATACTATATATCATGGTGTTAGATCTATTCTAGCATATATAATCAATAATGTAAAAGCATTTGACATATTCAAATGGATACAATATTCATTCAAATACATATTACTGGACAGGAAAAGATATTTCTATTAATATGAATCAAAGATTACAAGTGACAACCTCTGATGGCACGTCTGCGAACCGGAGAAACTGAATACCCCACTTGGGCCTCCACCACCTCAATCCTCCATCACTCAGATAGCAAGATCATTAGCAAAAGGCAAGCTTGGGAAGAACACAACAGTGCTCCAAGGGACAAAGGGATGCAGACTCAAGCATAAGTTCTGGAAACAATGGGCTATAGTTTCGTTACTCTCAATTCTCTCTTATGCTTTCAATGTTTCAATGGGTTCCTTATATAGCTTTTCAAAGGGATACTGAAAGGTCGAATCCGTGCGATCTCAAGGCATATGGAAGGCCAGGAGTCATATGAGTCGGATCCAAGTCAAGGAACGCTCCAAAAGGATTTGGATTATGTACACATCTCGATGTACGCGACTATAGGGGGAATATCCACGTATCTACGCGGTTATCGGGGAAAAATCCGCGTATATCACTTTTCTTATGTTTTTAGGGATGATCAAGGACACATCAAAAGACAAAAAGTGGTCCATAGGGGCTAATGAGTCTGCAGTGGGACAGGGGAAGGCCATACAATGTGTGATTCACCTAGTGTGGTGAAATCCACTATAACAGATGCCCCCTAATGTATGAGATCAGAGGGGTTATACAATGGATGAAATACATTATAAGTCCATCCCAGAAGTGGAGTGATGAAGGTACCCAAATGGAAGACCAGACACCGAATCAGCATAGTACAATAATACAACTCTACACATAACTGCAAATACATATAGCAGTCCCGGATACATAAGAGTACAATGGCCATGAATAGGCATGAAACATGATAACACATATGTGGTCATCGCCACGTACAGTATACATAGATCAGAATCTCCATGATGAATATATACAAAGGACCATGATCTCCACAAAGGCTGAAGATATACAATAGATCAAGATCTCCATAGTGGCTGGAAATGTCTGACATATACTGGAACAAGTCACGAGAGCTGAAATCTCATGAACACTGGCACGATCAAGGATGTAGCATATAATGGATGCCACCAATATAGAAGGTCTTCTACACACACTGCTATGAGTACATGTCCTACTATGGGAATAGAGGTGTCGAGGTCGAACATAGTAGTCCATCGTCTGATTACCGGTCATTGATGTATACCGTTAATAGACGCGAGATCACCCACCGATAATGAAAATGGGAATCAAGGTACTAGAGTGCAAACTAACAAGTGTGAATAAATGTGTTGAGGTCGAACACTTGAGAGAATCCATCGATCATGGGACATTGATGTATTCCCAAAACTGTCAATGGCGAGAGAACCTGCCACTGATGACTGCAAGTCTCAAGGCACTCAAAATGAATCTAGACTCCAATCCCAGAATAAATGATCTGAAGTCGATGGGATGAAATCTGCTGGAAGGAGGGCATTAGGGCATCCCCCATCATCCAACATGAGGTACTTAGCAAGGCTGTATAATGTGGAAGGACTCTATCATAAGGTGCACGAACCAGTAACTGTACCGGGAATGGCTGACATGCAAAGTCAAGATAACTGAGGAATGACCAACTTAGGTTTCAACTTCCTTCGAACAAGAGCATAACGGCGTATGGTGACTGGATGAAGGAAGCATAGACTCGATATACAAACTGGGACATCTCTATGACGCAGGAGGCACCAATAGAGGCTCCATAGGGACTGGAACCTTAACCAATTGGTGGAGATAAACTCAGATAAACGAGTACAGCTCCTAAAGTCAAACTATAACCCAACCAATGGATGTGATATACAGTGCTCTGTTCGAAGGCGACACGACTCGACAGCTGCCAAACATAATATATTTTCTTGTCCGGATTTTTGGTTTTTTGATTTTTTTGGTCTTTTTCAGTTATTTGAAAAGCTTGAAAAAAGAATAAACTAGCTTTATAGTTACAAACTAGGAGGAGACGAGTGTCATTAGGGAAAACAAACTAGTTCCAACCAGTGGAACATACCTATGCTCAATGCAAGGATACATGTGTAGGATATCGACACTCAGGGGAAAATCCCCTCCTGGTAAAAAGGGAATCAAGCTGTGAAGGATATAAAGAAAGGCTCTGCATGGCTAGACATGAGACAAGCTCGGGCTATATGGCTGAAACGCAATTTCAGGGGAGCCGGCATAAAGCTCAATAAGACAGGAAAAGCTCATGATAATGCATCCACAACTTGATACAAGGGAGTCCGGGGGATCACGGCCAGCATAAGATCAAGAGGAGTATGAGGCTCTTGCTAAATGTCATGGAAATACTATACAACGGACTCCCACACCCTAAAGGGAGAAACATCGGCATGGGAACCAAATGCAAATAAGGCGCTAACTAGGGTACCCATGTAAGGTGATGCTCTACCACTCATGTCATGCCACTTCTATAGCAGCAAGAAGGTTCCGTGACATAATAGAGTGGGTTTGGACCTAAGGATATAGTGACATGGTCATAAGGTCATGCAAAATGCAAACGGTGGTGAACCTAAACTATATGCTAGTGTAGACATTATACCTGAGATCAGTATGAACGGGTCAATCCAAAGGCTGAAACGGTGCTGAAAACGGTCTTCTACATCACATATTATGTCAGAAATGGTCTAAAATGGTTAGAAACGGTCAAAACTATAGGAAAGGGGGTAAAAATTTTCAAATATTTAAATTTTTTCTATAAATAGTAAATAAATAGAAATCATTTGAAACTTTTACCCATTGAAGCTCTGATTTTCAACTGCAAATTCCAGGAGATCCAACCGGAGGAATTCACAACCGTTTCTTCCAGGTATTTACTCATGCTCTCAGCTTGCATTTCAATATAATTTTTACAAGTTTTCATGGTCAAATGAGTTTTTTAAATCCAATCTTACATGAGCGCTGTGGCCCACGCGGGTATCGAAGCTTTTTCTGCGTATAGGGCTAGCTATACACGAAAAAGGGGCTAGAAACCGCGTACATACGCGACTGTTTGCAAAACAGCCATGTATGACGCCGCGCAAAAGGATTTACAAGAATCTAATGGACATTTGGTCAATTTCTCATGCAGGATGGTGCTAGAGTGGCGAGAATGCGAGCATGGTGAAGTAGAAGAAGTAGTAAGGGCCGACATAATGGCTCAACAAGCTCTAGGAAGATGCGGACTCTACAAGTTTTGGTGCCTAGGTGGCTTGAGGGCCAAACCAGGACTGCTACAAATGCTGGTAGACTATTGGGATCCAGACTCAGAGTCCTTTCGGATAGATGGTATGTCCCTCACCATTAAGGTGGAGGATATCTACTTTATCACAGGTCTATCTAGACGAGGGGAGGTGGTCTATCTAGTTCCTGTGCCCTAAAGATTGCTTGTTCCTCATTCTACACTCCGGATGTGGAAACATCCTTCGCTATATATGGAAATAAAGACTTGAGGAACCACTCAAGGAGGAACTTTGGCGGTATAAAGGCTTTAATTAATCTCTTCCGTCTACGCCACTCCTGAATATGATCAGAAATACGGGTGGCTTTATCTTGCTGAAATGTCGACAAGAGTTCAGTACCAACATCATAGCGCACTGGTAGCTGGAAGTGATTAAGGAAATTCATCGCAAGGTCATCAAACAAAGTAAAGGCACCCCTAGGTAACTCTATATACCATTTCTCCACAGGCCCTGTAAGGGTGCATTGAAATAGTCTCAAACGGACTGAGTCCCGATGCAAGGAATTGGAAGAGCACCATAGGTGGAATGTCGTAACGTGTTCGCTCGGATCCTCTCCTGGTTTGCCTTTGAACTTAGGTATGTCCGAAGGAAGCTTGGTAGGGACAGCTGGCCAATCCAAGTCACGAGCCACAGGATCGTTCGTAAGTCTCGATAAGTCAGGTAGATTGAGTGTCGCGAGGAAAGGGAGCCTAGGATGATGAGGCCTATGGACCGCTCCCTGGTTCATATAGGATTGATTACCACCATGACCTTGGCCATAGTGATATCCTCCTGTATGACCTGTATAGGGTGGCATGGAAGTACCATAATGAGGTGGACCTTGACTAGTAGGAGCTACAAAGCCGTAATTAGGAGAGTAAGTAAGTTGTGAATACCCACCTCCATAAGGTGGAGAAACCTGTCCATACTGCGTCCCATAATAGGGTCCATAGGTCATCGCTTGCGATGCCCCATGAGACACTCCATAGGTAGGGATATACATTCTGGAAGTAGGAATATAGATACCTGAAGTAGGGATATATGTCATGGAAGTAGCAATCTGACCTCTAGAAACATGAACATAACCTCCCAAAACCACGGGTGGTATGTAGGCTTGAGACACAATTGGTCTAGTAATCGCAGTATGGATCTGACTCGTAGCTACGTGCCAACTCGAAGGACCATGTGAGTAAGGTGGATGGTTTACATTTAAAGAACTCAGAAGCGAGGACAAAGGAATCTCTGTAAGAAGATATGTACTAGTGCCTATCGTCACTCGTCTGGAACCTGGTATCCCTATCGGATCACTAACTCTAGACCTAGGAGGTATATAAGATGGAGCTTCCACCACTGGGATGGAAGGTGCAATGTGAATAGTACTCCCAAACCTCTCTGCAAGGTAAGGCATGGGATTTCCCCCAGGCATAGTGCTAGGCTCAAAGTCGGATTCAACATGAAATGTCAAATCGTGCATAAGAAAACCAGTCGTAACATAACTACCGTAGCTAGTGCTAGGAGGGTCAAAGTGAGTCTCGAAATCATCCGACATTCCATATCGGTAACGTGTCAACGGGGAATCATCCCTAGGGTGAGTAGGTCTATCATGCAAATATCCTATTTGGGAAATCACAGGACCAAACTCAGCTAGGTCAGGTGAAGGATCGTATGTAGGAGTAAGTTCCCCATCGTCAATACGAATGGGAGGAGGTGGCTCAGGAATAGTCTCTGAATGATCCTCCATGGTGTGTGAATCAGTGTGTGACATAGTCCGCCTGGACAGTCTAGGCCCCTCTCCCAAAGGAGGAGGAGAAGTGGAAGGTGGAAGTCCTGCTAACCGATGAGAACAGCACGAAACCACACCTGACTCCACAATGACGCAACAAAAAGCAAAGACTCTCTATTTACGTAAACCCTAGTCCAACTAGCGTGCACAAAGCAATCACTAATAAAATCTAAAGCCAAATGCAAGCAAACAAGGGCTAGATAAGTGAGCTCCCAAATGTGGCCGGTATGTCTCACCTAGGAGAGGCTTGAGAGGCCCTTGTCACCACAAGCAGAGGTACGTAACCAATTATTGTGGCCCTCAGATTCAATGTGTAAAGTGACTATGCTGTCTGACCCCAACCTGGCCGGGACACATGAAGAATAACCTCTACAAGTACCCCCTCGATATCCTAGGTAAGGTCACTAAGGTCACCTCAATATAATCAAAGCTCAGGCAGACAGTCGCAGGCAGAATTGACCATATGGGCAGGGTAGCAAAGCCTGAAACTCTCGAAAGAGCCCCTAGATACGAATACAATCATGGCTATATCGTCGGTGCTACATAGTTACTGACCAGGGGTTATCCCAATCAACAACCACTCACACTGGCTCGTGCTTAACTCCCTTTTGAGAGGAGGATCCTGAGAATGCTGGTTATATCAAGGATTTCACACACTCCCTGGACAGACACCTAGTTGTTGTCGTTTAGTGATCTTGGAGAATTAACTTACAATGAACTATTCCAAGATCCTTAAACCTAAGCTTGTTGTTGCACCCTAGAAAAGAAAAGAGTGTAATTCATTTTAATTAGCGTTGATTTTAGTTGGCTTTATTACTCAAAAATAGGATATGGTCGTGCAACTAATGGTATTATGACGCAACAAGAAGCAAAATACGCACCTAACAATCAATGAAAATGCATTGTGTCCATGAAAACAGGGTATGTATACAATGTGTAATGCACAATTTCTTCTTCAAATGCTGAATGCAAATTTCCCTATATGAAGTCCTAACTATTACTCCAAAGCAAATCTAGATCTAGTGCAAGTACAATGCAAAGTGCAAAATGCAATGCATGATGATAAGAAAATGTTTTTGGATTTTTTGAAAATAAAGAGATACAAAAATAAAAACAATGATTCTACCCACCCCAGACTTTGAAAGCACACATAAACAGCATTCCAGCAAAGCACTAAGGCAAAAGGACTCTAATGCACTAATCTCAAACAAAAAATCAAAGATGCCATGACAAGAACTTTCCTAAAAGAAAAAATTTAGGCTAAAAAAAACGTTTCTGGTCAGAAATAGAGGTACTAACAGACTCAGGCAGTGCCAAAGGAGACTCAGCAGCTAACATAATTCACCCAGCAATCCACTATCTTCCATAAAAATGTAAAAACCAGGGTATACGCGACTGTGCGCAGTAAACCCGTGTGTATATGCGGAAATCCTAGGGGAAACCGCGTGTATACGGGACTGTAAGTGACAAACCCGCGTACAGGAAGAAAAATATGCACAAATCCAAGGCAAATAGACAGGCTGTGACTAAATTCACACCAATCAGGCTCTACCAGGCATACATGCCCCCATACCTGACACAAAAACAAGAGAGAGAGAGCAATTCAAATACATTGAATGCCAAGAAATCAACCCCCAAAGGACAATTACTAGGAACTCCCCAGTGGAGTCACCATTTCTGTTACGGAGAGAAATTCCTATGGCTTGGGGTACCACAACAGACAGCTAGACTCCATAAATCAATCTTTCCCAATATGCAATAGAAATAAAATGTCTAACACTAAAGGATCGAACCTCATACCTTATTCCGGACGGTTGAAGTAGATCCCCATTGAGCTTTCCAATCTTTAGCTTGAATTGATGAAATACTTCCTCAACAACAAGTAAACAATACAGGCATACTATATATCATGGTGTTAGATCTATTCTAGCATATATAATCAATAATGTAAAAGAATTTGAAATATTCCAATGGATACAATATTCATTCAAATACACATTACTGGACAGGAAAAGATATTTCTATTAATATGAATCATAGATTACAAGTGACAACCTCTGATGGCACGTCTGCGAACCGGAGAAACTGAATCCCCCACTTGGGCCTCCACCACCTCAATCCTCCATCATTTAGATAGCAAACTCACTAGCAAAAGGCAAGCTTGGGAAGAACACAACAGTGCTCCAAGGGACAAAGGGATGCAGACTCAAGCATAAGTTCTGGCAACAATGGACTATAGTTTCGTTACTCTCAATTCTCTCTTATGCTTTCAATGTTTCAATGGGTTCCTTATATAGCTTTTCAAAGGGATACTGAAAGGTCGAATCCGTGCGATATCAAGGCATATGGAAGGCCAGGAGTCATATGAGTTGGATCCAAGTCAAGGAACGCTCCAAAAGGATTTGGATTATGTACACATCCTGATGTACGTGACTATAGGGGGAATATCTGCGTATGTATGCGGTTATCAGGGAAAAATCCGCGTATATCACTTTTCTTATGTTTTTAGGGATGATCAAGGACACATCAAAAGACAAAAAGTGGTCCATAGGGGCTAATGAGTCTGCAGCGGGATAGGGGAAGGCCATTCAATGTGTGATTCACCTAGTGTGGTGAAATCCGCTATAACAATTAGCCACTGAAAATCCCAGCTTTCGGAAGCTAACAATTTGGACATAGGACTACGTTAACCACCGAAATCCTGTTGACTCCGTTTTTAATAAAATTTTGGAAAAGGAGCTTTCGGTGGCTTAGGCAAACTTTTCAACAATTCAATAGCCACCAAAAATCCCAACTTTCAGCAGCTAAAATACTAGAGCCAAGACTACCTAAACCACCGAAATCCCCAAAAAGGAAAACGGTTAGTGTCGTCGTCAATATCAACCTCCATTAGCATGAAGAGCACCTCTAACAAACTCTTAGCCACTGAAAAGAATGAAACTATAGAAGAAATCATGAGTTGGCAGAGAAGTGGTTGTTATGAAACTGAAATGACTCTTGAAAGACCTGAAACCCTTGCGGCCCTCCATCTATCCCGAGACTGCAATATAACCACCACTAAACATCAAGTCCCAGTTATGATTATTACTGCACTATCCATCTTGAGTTTCCCACCAGAGTTTACAGTTACTCTTCTCAAGTACCAATCACTGCTCAGCTCCTCAAAATCACTACCCTCTCCTTAGTCAATTAGCCATTGTCCTGCATGCATCTGCATTGATCTAAGCTCTCCCTGAAACCAACACGTTCATCTCCTTCCCTAGGGTTCAAATTTTTATTTTGCAGGTACAAGAAGAGCAGTCCAGAGATGAAGAAAGGAGGAGGACCTACCCTCAGACAAGAATTATGTGACATTAGCTATCTTGAGTCACATCTAGAAGTATGCCAATCCTTCAAAGATGTAGGCTGTTACAGGTTCTGTGAGAAAATCCATGGTTCCCACCAGCAAGTCGCAGAAGCCTTTTCTCTTTATTTTGATGGTTCTAAAGAATTGATAGGAAGAGAAGAGTTCCAGGTTGATGAGGCCCTAATAGCGGAAGTAGCATAACTCCCAAGGACTGGGGAGAAATGGTTCAAAACCACCATTACAAAGGATGTGGAATTCAGGTCTTACTTAAAACCTGAACACAAGAATGTAGTGTGGAAGAAAAGCATCCCGTCAACCTGGCTTGAGGAGAAGTGGCACCAGTTGTTGAAAGCAATCATATTTTATATAACATGTGAAGGCAGGTATAACAGGGTGATGATATACCACTTCAAATTGATAAGCATTTTACAGGTAGAATCCCTTTAAACCTGCCTTTCTACCTCCTCAAGAGCCTGACCAAGATGGCCCATTAGGTCAAATCCCATCCCACCAAAATTGCAGGCAGGTTATCTCACCATGACCTGATAAAGCTCATTGTCCAAGAACTACTGCAAAGAAGAAATATGGCATGTACATACTTCTTATTTTGTAATGGGTTTGAAATAGGTTTACAGCCAGAAGACAAAGGAAATTCCCCTTCAAATAAGTCCACCACTCCCAGGAGTGGCAAGAGGAAGAGAAGGGTCATCTCACCAGTGGCAGTGGATCAGCCCTCTCCAACTCCCAAGATCAATAGAACCAAGAGAAATATGGATTTCCGTGGAAAGGGGGAGGAGGCTCCAGCACAAGGTAAAAATGTACTCAACTTTCCTTACTCAAACTCTGAGGATCAAGAGGAACAAGAGGATAAACTAGCAGAATAGTCTCAAGAAAGGCTAGAGGAGTTTCCATTAGCCACACCAAAAGAATACTAAGGTGAACCAGTGGAAGAGGCTTCCTCTAGAAAACCTAGGTCATAGAGAATTAACCAACTACTAGGGAAAGTATATGAACTAGAGGTCTTAGATAGAGAGATAAAAAGAACTAATGCAATATTAACCAAGAAAAATACTCAATTTCATAATTCTCTACTAGAAATGAAAGGGATGTATTTCCTACTACAAAAAATGATTCTGAGATTTATGAGAGACAACACCAGGCTCTACAGGATGATTTGACTATTGAGGTTGTAGATGAAGAAATCCAAACCAAACCCTAGAGCAAACCTTGCACTAGAAACCCTAGCAGAGGAAGCAATAATCCTTCAAGACCCGGAGGTATCCCATGATGTTGCTGATATTCCAAATATTTTGTAGGTTGAACAAGTGCCAAAAGGTCAGGAGTAAAAGTTGTAAAAGGTTGATTAAAGACTAATTAAATTTTGTAGAAAATAGAGCTTTCAGTGGCTTAGGCGAACACAACAGCTGCTCATTAGCCACCGAAAGCAGAGCTTATGGTAGCTTACATGCCCATCATTTTGTTTCCTTAACCACTAAAAGCACAAAAGGGTGCAGAAAGACATGCTTCCACACATAACCAATTTTGATGGGTACAAACACCTCAGGGGTAAATTATAAAGCTGAAAATTGATTAAAGGCACCGGTGGAAGGGGTCTGTTCCAGTTTTGAGGGTTTCATTAAGGTAAAAAGGGTCACAAAACCTACCTTCTTTTGAAAAATCATGACTTATCTATCAGATAAGAAGTCATAGCTCTACTTTAGTAATCACTATAGTTATCAAAGAGTTCAAGGAGTGAACAAGAATTAGAGATAGATAGACTAGCACTTAAATTAGGGTTTTTGACCTAAATTTGCAAAAACAATTATGTTATCTATTTTTAGTAAATCAGATCCAATTTTTCAGTATCTAAAATAATTTTTTTAAAGGCTATAAAGCCTAATAATTATGTTGAATCAAAGGTTCTACTTTGGATATTTTTAGACCCTTATTGTTATCAAACTTCTCATGTTATTCATCATCTAATATAAGCTCTTTTGCCATTATATGTTCAGGTCCCATTTCTTTTCTGTTCTATACTTGTGCTTGAATGTCTGGTTCAGGTTTATTCTTTTTGTATAAATACTAGATAGTTGTCATCCTATCTCTGTGTTTATGAGTTGAATTGCAAGCACCTTTCCTTGTTATGATTATCCATTCATATGTGATTTCTTTATATATGAATCTGCCAGCATAGTAAGTTCTCCATTTATGCACCTTATTATCAACCCTATGAACATTGGCGGTTAGAAGCCTTATCTTTTGATTGAGTTTTATGCATTTATTGAGTGTGTGAGGTCCTTTAGTTCATCTGACTTGATCCATTTAGAAAACCATTAAAAAGATTGAAGTTACTAGGAATCCTCGATCTGCAACCTAGAGGATTTTCCTAAAGAGATAACACCCATAATATTGAATGACATACTGGTGTGGATATCCTAGAATGCATGAAAAATCCAATATATCCATCCATAATTTGTAATTGGATTCCATATCATCAGGATTTATTTTCTTTATAGAGACATTGTTTTATTTTTCTTCAATTGGAGTTTCCAGGAGAGACCTACCAAGTTAGATAAACAAATCTCACCAAATTAAAAAACAAAACAAGGGCATACTTGAGTTGATGATGACCGAGTTCTTTGTTGAATCGCCAGATAATTCTACAAACTTAGTCCACAAATATACGTGATAATTTGAGACTTACCTCAAAACTTATCAACAAATGTCGTTTCTCCAGGGGAGTGAATGAATCTAGATGAACCACTTAAAATTTTGAAATGGTCCCCAACAATGACGCCAAAATTTTAATCCTTCCGAAATTCTTCTTTGTGGAGTCACGAGGTAAGATCTACAAGATTAGTCCTCGACAATAATATTTTCAAAATACCTAGAAAAACTTAATACATCAATTTTCTTACTGAATGTTGTTCTTGCCAAGGGTGTGAATGAATATGTATCAACCACTTCAAATTTTGAAATGGTCCCCAACAATGACGCCAAAATGTTACCGGATTAAATGGTAGTCCAATCCACCTGCAAGCATATGCAGAGAAAGTGACCACTCTCACCTTAGTAACTTCTCTGAGCTTCTTTGAAAGTTGAAACCTCCTAGGGGAGAAATGTGGAACTCTGCAAAAGACACTTGGACACCAAATATATCTTGTACATATGCAAGGTTAATGACTAGTTCCTAATGGAATCTAGAAGAGGACATGAATAATGCAATTGTATTAACCCATGGATAATGAATATCCAATTACTTCCAGTAAACCAATAACAAATGAAATAAGTAGGGATTAGAAAAAATACATGTTATTTCATCATTACCAAGCAATTCAAAGTGAACATGTACAACAATGTTAATATATCAACAGGATGGTCAAATCAATCATTTATGACAACAATATCCAACATTTATCTAACCTAAGGTATAACAACATGAAAAAGGCAAGTGATAACATGAGTTCAATGGTATATTATCATAGATTTAGTGATTTTTACAGCAATAACCATTCAATATGTATCATACCCAAACTAAATGTATTATTTATAGAATGTATATGAAGGAAAGAAATAGTTCATGTATCTATAAATAAGGTTTGAAAAAAATGTTTAGCGGCAACAATAATATCATATGTTCATGCATTAATTAAATACTTTATGAATAGTAGTAAGCATCAGACCATTAGTATTAGGTATGATGCAATATAATTACACTTTAAAGTTAAAAAATGATCACATTTAAACCATGTGTGCATACAACATGATCGCCAATAATCCACTTTTAATTGCATCTAAAATAAACAACAACATAACCCTTTCTGCAAGTGATTGGTTTGATTGAAAGCAGGGTTAAGGACATATTTTAAAGAGAAGGGGACAACAAGACCTAATAGGGAGTGGATTCCAATGTAAGGGAAACCCTTAAGGCTGGGATTTAGGCCTTAGATCAACCCTAAGGTTTTTGTGGACAAGTTGTGAGGACAAGGTATGCTATATGACAGACCTTGAGTGGAGAGGAAGATAATAGGGTTTTCGAAAGGTGGACAAGGGAAATAGGAGTAGAACTAAAGTTGTTTGAAGTAGGCTGAAATTTCAGGATCAATATTTTAGGACACGTAATATTTTAGGGCCGAGGTTTTAGGGAGGGTTCAAAATTTTAGGGCTTGAAATATTAGGAGCCAAGAATTCTAGGAGGCCCTAAATTGGCCAAAAATTTGATTTTTATGAAATTTTGAAAATTTTAAGGTTTTTTAGATGCAAAATGCATACCTAAAACTAACCTAGAACTAAACCTAGACTAGGTATCAAAGAAATAAAATAGGTGAATACAAGGATAACTAACCCTAGGAAAACCCTAACCTAACCTAGGGAATCTAGGAGTAATTAACCTACCTCTAGAGAAGGTTGAACTAGGTTTAAGACTAACCCTAAAGTAAATTGAAGGTTCAACCCTAGAATAACTCCTAGAAAAGGACGTTCTTCTGCACTAATGTGACTAAGAAGTGATGAAGAGGTTTCCAATATAGATACAACCCTAATGGATATCATTAAGTCCATAGGGATAATCATTCATCAATCACTAATAAAGAGACATCAATAAAAAACATGGATACCTCCTTGTGCATGTGTTTTACCAACAAATCATAGCATCACCTTTAGAGAAAGAGACAAAAACAAGATACTTCAAGAAATCATCATGAAACCCAGGAAAACACACTCCTCAAGAGGAGGCACCTTACTTCAAAGAGCCCTAGTATGGTAGAACAAATGCATAGTGTTTTTATCCCATGAGTTGTGTTTTTAAAAATGAAGTGAGGAGATCTATTTATATGCTCTCACACTCACTTTTACAAAAAATATCCAAGTTGACATGCCTTTAAAATGTCAATTTGAAATTATAAAATGTCAACTTAAAATTAAAACAAAATAATAATCAAAATTGGCTTAGTGTAGGCTCAAGGCAGGATGCCTGGGGTATTTTTCCCCTAGGTGCCAAAAATTTCCAAAATGAATGAATCAATCCAAGAAAAAGGCTAGAGTGATTTGGAGGAAGGGATTTATACCCCATCTAACCCCAAGAATGTTGTAAAATTCGTCAATTCCCTCCTCAAAGTAGCAAGAAGGCCTAGCGTGGAAGATGGATTCCTCTGAGCAAAGAGACCAGGGAGAGAAGGCTCTAGTGTGAAGAATGGATAGGAGGGCGTCCTAAGTGGTTGTGAAGGGAGGGGAATGTATCAGAGCTAAATCAAAGTCCACTAAAGCAAGAAAAAAAGGTATGGGGTCATGTGACCCAGTGGTCAACCCTTAGGAGCCTCTACCACTAACCCCGATGTTAAAATCCCCAACAAAAGGCCAACAACAGTGCCATTAAGCCATACTACTCATCAAAGAAGGACCAAGGGGCCTATCCATGACCATCATTTCTCAATAACACCCCTCCTGGTTTAAAAATGGCTCTCTTTAATTGGGGTACATATGAAGGTGTGATGGGTATATATGCAGCATAACACAACCGTTTACCAGCATAATTCCCTTGACACATGATGAATCAATTGTTTCCAATATTATGTAATCTAGTCTAAAATATACACCCTATTTAACTTGATGTATTCAAATTTTCCAACTAAATCCATGGAACTTAACCCCTGAACCATCTTAAGAGTGACGTATTTACCCAGCACACATAAAGTCCTTCCCTCACATGTGTCTTACAACTTTTCCCTTCTTCTAGCTTGTTCTCTATCTCCACTGAGAGGTCTTCTATGGTTTAGATTTGTATAAAGAGTGGTATTTACTTAAAAATTCCCCTCTTTACGCTCATACTCCAAAGATAAATCAATAAAAAACCAAACACTGACACTCGAAATTGCCATATGGGGTGTCTACACAATTTGAGAACATGGGTTTTCCCAAAACCTTGTCCCAATGCTCGGAGAGGAACAAGAACCGCTACAAATAACCCCTGATTTTTTACCCTGGTTACCAACTTTTACTGGGGCTAGATTGTTGAAACTTCTAGATAGGTGTCTGGTGTATATATGATGATTGTTGAAGCGATTGCATGACATGACGATCCTTAGTCTACATCATGACCAAAATTCCACATCCACAAATGATGTCGAGGAAAACAAATCATTGTACCCACACTACGAATCCCTTTCAAAAGTATAGAGAGAATAAAAAACACAGAGACATGAAAAAAACCAAGAAAAAGACATTGAAAAACCTAGCACATGACATGATTGGCTGTCATTAGTAGAAGAAAGACAAAAATAAAGTTCCCACTTGTTTTACTTGGTTGGTACTAGGAAACCCTAGTCAGGTGGTTTGACTCCAAGTATGCTATAAACCATGACAACCATCATGGTTAGGTTCTCTTATTCCTCTCCATATTCCATCACTCCAAGTCAACTGAGATGCCACCATGATATATATATATACCATGACTAACCTAGCATGATTGTAATTATATTTTGTGTTAAAATCAAAAGTAAAAATAATAATAGTTGTGATATGAACAAACAATTAACAATTGATCATTTCACTTATTTCACATGGATCTACCCAATATACGAAGAGTAAAATAAAAATGGTTGCGATCTACAGAAACAATTAACAATTTGTTGATTGCATTTGTTTAACATGATCTGCCCAATTTTATGAGTGATGTTTATTTGATATAATATAAAGCTCTGTCCATGAATGTGTAATGTATTTTTACCTTCTGTGTGACCTAGACACATAATTTTGAACTCCACCAGTGATCTAAAATATATCTGCAATTATGAATTGTAATTAATCTCATCATTGACCCTTGGTTTCAAATGATCTACCAAGCATCAATTGCAACAATAAAACAAGATATCAAAATATACTTCAAGCAATTTTTCTCGGTGATATTACTAAATGTAGTTTTATAATGGCTTATATACTCTTCAACTAGTCATCTTGTGACAAGTGATGAATGGCTTATGATCACATCCTCGCATGGATTTGCACTAGCAATGAATTATTTCCTTACATGTTGATCAAGGATTTTCCAACGATTAACCACAAATATAAGATCTTAATCTTAGATCATGGATGATGAAGATTATTGATCCTATACTATGATATATAGGAGGATAATTCCAACATAGAGAATCAATAGTACCTATATTGATGGTTGTGAAAATCTCATCAATTCGACTGTAAGCAATGGCATTTTCCTCTCTATTGAAATTATTTGGGATCTTAAGCAAATCAAAAGGATCAATTATGATTTGATGAAAATATTTGTTTCTAAATATTAGGGATATCTAAGGAAAGATCACACACCAAATACAAGTAATATTTCACATAGCAAACTAGATATTGTGAATATTCACAAAATTTGTTGCCAAGCATTTTGTGCATCATTCATCATCCAACAAAATTTTGAGATTGGTTTAGATTGGTACATTGTTTGAACAAATTATCAAAATTATCCATTCATGTTCATATATCTGGGTTGTTGAATAAGCATCTACCCATAATGACTTGAATCGCCCTTGGTTGGAGTAATCTCCAACAAAATATGCATCAATGATCTACACTATCAAAATATTTACTTTACTTGCTCCCTTAAAAATATTACTTCATAAAAATTATGATAAAGTGTGATTAGTACATACTTCTCAAGATCAATACATGTGAGTAGGATCTCAGAGATCCATTGATGAATATATTTAGCGAGCATTTGAGAGATCAATTGTCGTAATCAACATGTGGTTTCCTTTTCCACAATGATCTACATACTCATAGATATACCAAGAAAGTAATCAATCGGTTAGCGTCCTACCTTAACCTTATTTAGGAGTTAGTCAAGTAATGTATACAACCATCTCCCTTGAAAACATTCTAGTAGTTAATAGTCAACAATCAATTTAAAAATGATCTCTCTATTACTTAAGGTCCACTAGGAAATTGATACTTGTTGATTATTTGACCATGTCAAGTAGTCATGGTTTTGTATATTGCAAGCCTATTTAAAGAGCTATAAGGATGTGAATTATTTTATCAAGGATTTATTGTATCAAAGCTTAGGAGGCGCGTCGTCTAACCTTAGGAGGCGCGTGAGAATTGCTTCTTTTTTTGAATATCATAATATAAGATCCATTTATATTTCCTTTATGTTTATTATTATCTCAAGTCTGTTGATTTGCATTGTAATATCAGAATTTTGGCATTATTTATCTATGTTTATCTTGCTACCACACTAATCTATCAGATTAAGTACACCAAAATTCATATCATGATGGTTTTCTTGAGCTAGCATGTCTCCAATATTTTCATAGATTATTTTATTAGGATAGATATATCTTTTGACATCTTTAAATATCTATAGGGATATGTGGGGAAGAACACATGAAAATAATACAATTGGTACTTAGTCACGTCACTAGGACATTTTGGCTGAAAATTCAGGGGGGGAAACTTACGGTATAGAAATACTGTAAAAAATAATTGTTAAAAATATATATATTTTTAAATTTATCTGTGTTCACAGGTTGATCAATAGGTATAAATAAACCATCAGTCTTGCCACATCCAAACACAGTCTACCAGAATTTTTTCTTGAAATGCTGCAACATCAACTTTTAAAGTGTATAAGTTGGTATTCTAACGGTAAGCCTTCAGATACCCTACACAAATGGGATACATGTTGAACTTTTGGAACAGTCGCTTTTGACTAGATACGGTAATTAGAGTAATTATTTGGGTATATTATATATTTATATATTGGTATACATTCTGTTTTAATTTTTTTCTACTTTGGAAACACTTAATGATTCATTTTTATGGTTATAGTATGTCCTACCCCTCTCTCTCAAACATATTTAATAGAAAAATCAAACAATTTATATATGAATTTAGCAAATAAATGAGGTAAGTAGTGATTTATATGGAACATATGTGTTCAGTTTGTTGTCGAATTAAATGACATGTATTTTTATTGTAATGAATATAACATTTTTGTTGAAACATGTCATTTCCTTGCATCATTTGTAGATGGTTGTCATCAAAAGAAATTCATAAAGAAGATAAAAGTATTGGAGGAGATAAATTACTTGACTACTATGAGTGAATGCAAAAGTATGTCCTTCTGACATTCTTCAATGCAAAAGAATACTACCTCATACACCAAGTTGAGGAGATTGAAATTTGCAACCCTACACACATAAATTCAATGTGAATGGTGGAAAGGAACTTGAAATAATTAAAAGATTTAGTTAGACAAAGAGCATGTCCCAAGGGTTTTATGGTGGAGGGATATATGGTATATCAATCCATGGTGTATATTGCTCAATATCTTCCTATATTACTGTTATCACCAACCTTGTAGTTTCCTATGTATTATGGATCTAGGATGGATGGTAGAGGGGAAAGCAATGAGGGAGGTGGAACCAAGACTGCCTAGACTCCCAAATGGATGGTTGTCACATCAATCAAGGAAGTCTTCAATTTATGTTTTCTAAGTCCAAGACAACAACGGGGGAGACCTAGATATATTCCCGACAGGAGAGATCAGACCTAGGCACTAGAACAGATCAAATGTGGCTTTGAGGTACATAAGGTGTAAGGTAAATGGAAACCCTAGCTCTAAGGTTTAGGTACTAGCAACTGATGAAGATGACCATTGTCTTGGGAAATGTAACCGTGACAAGGTGAGAAAAGACAAAATTGGGACTATCTAGTACCAAGGAGATAGACTCAGTGAAAGATATGAATGTATCAGGTAACTTGAGGTATCAAGGAATGGTCAACTTTCTAGGGAAAGATGTTAGGAAGGGCTAGTGCTATGCTTGGATATTAGTGCTTGTTCAACCTTAGGTAATGGAGTCAGTATCAGCACAGGGTTTCAGTGAAACCACCTGGGATATGTTCTGATCTATGGACCCAGAAAAGGATTTGGCCCAGAAGACTCAAGTTACAGGAAAATTAGCTAAAGGAGAACTAGCACTGGGGTTTGGAGAGGCAAATATGCATATATAGAGCCACTAGGAGACTATCAGATCATTGTTGGAGTGGAAATGGAATCGAGATGGCCCGATCTACAAATCCAAGTCAAAAAATTTCAGGAAAAATCAGATCTAAAAAAGTTGAAATCTGATGAAGGAGTCTAGGAGGCTGAAAATCAGTTTTTTAGATCTAGGGAAACCTGGAAGGAACTAGCTCAGCATTGGGGGTGTTCTGGAATGAGGATGACCTACCCATGTAATTATTTTCCAGAAAAAGTCAATTCTAAAAAAAGTCAAATTTTCAATGGGGCATTGGGGTTTGAGCAGTCAAAAAATCAGATCTAGGGAAAACCGGTCAGAATTAGGGCATCGTTGAGCATGATTCAGTGAGGGGGATTCCTGATATACAAAACCCAGAAATGGTTTTCCCAAAGATTAAGAGGTTCCCCGATTAAATATTTTTTTGGATTTTATTATTTAGGAGTTTTTTCAGAAAGTTGAAGAAAAGAAGGTACAATGGATTGAGATCTAAAAGAGAAGAGACTTACGTATTAGATATTACCTAGAAATGATTTTATATTCCTTTTTATTGATGATCCCCACCGTCTTGATCAATTCTGGAAGATATGAGTGAGTTCTAAGACCAACGTTGTGCTCCAAGTGACCAATGCACCCTCTCTCCTGTACAAGCAAACGTCAACAATATCATATTTTCTGTATCATGAAAGAAAAGAAAGATCTAAAAAAAAGTAACAAGATGCAATCATATATCACAATGAAAGTAATGAAAACCCCCTGTCACAGACGAAACCAATCCAAGCGAGTTGAGGTCCCCTTGCAAAAATGCCTAAGATGAAGTCACCCTCCTGTAGACAAGACAAAGATCCCAAAAAAAGAGTATAGATCTCACAAAATATTTCGAATGCTAGGAAGCAAAATATTTTCCAATCACCACCGAAGAACACTAGATGCAAAGCAGATCCATAAAATATCCACAAAAATATTTCTATTAATCAGATCTAAGAGCCAAAGACCCCTTTATAAATGAGAAGCTCTCTCCTTTAAATAGAAATGAGATAGCCAAAATCCTAACCACTTTCAAAATGAGTGGCTAATATTAAAAGATAAAATATTCTAATCAATGGTTGAGATGAGCTCAACATACAATACATCGATCAATATAACCATAAAGTACCAAATTGGACTAAATCACCCATAAAGAGGGTACCCCACTCAACAAGAAATAAATGAAGCACATGGTGGCTCCATGGAGTGTTAACTAAATCTCTATGGGTGCCCCATGGCACAATAAAATAATATAGTATTTAAATTTTTTGACTTTGTGCCTCCTTGAGGAAATTGTGAGCCTCCCAAAAGCTCCAGAAAATAATATAAAAATGCACAAAAAATAGGTGTGGGCCCAATCAGGTGCTGCAACTGCTAGAGAAGGTTAAGAGGACATCACTCTCATCATAATGACTCATCCCATGTAATTTCCTTTCCTCAATCGATTTCTTCAATATCCATTTAATCATTTTTTAATCTGCATTAGGAAATGTGAACTTGCAAAAAAAACCTCCTATGGTGCCTGCATTGTCAAACTGAGCCCACCAGGCTCTCTGGTATGGGGTTGCTATGGTAAAATCAATTGGTTTCACCCCCTATGCCCATATAATTCCCTAGGAGATACAAATTAAACATCTCCCTTCTCAAACACATCATCCTGTGAAGCAAAAATGCATCAGAAAGGTAAAATGAACCTGATCATCTCTGTAAGTGCCCAGAACTGAAAATAAACTATCTCATTAGAATCATAGAGTCCAAATCCATCTAGGGTGTATACTCATACCCTTTCCAGGTCTCTTCCTGATCATCAACAACATCCAATAGACAATATAATCACCTGTAAATGACTAGATACCAATAATATAACTCAGACTATCATCGATATGATGCAAGTGCTATAAGGCTAAGACATGCTCTACAAATCATTTAAGTAACAATCACAACAAGTAGCATTCATTTCACTGGCAATACATCAACCAAATACATATATAGGGCTTTATTTATTATTACTCAGACTAGACTTTCAGGACTATACTCATTTCATAGTTGTAGTCAATTTGCTAGTGAAGGGTGAAGGATGAAATTGACAAGGCTAGGGAAAAATATGACTTCCTACTTAACATTATGACACTTTGGATATGGAAAAGAAAAAATCACTATAACCATATGCATGACAAACAACAACACAAGGAATGGCAGTGCCTCACAAATGGTTGAGTTTCTCAGAGAGTGCTTATTCAACTTAGGCATCATGTCTACATCAAGTTTGATCTAGTTTCATTAGGATCCTCAATTTTATTTCCATGGAATTTTTGTCCTATATGTCCTTTTTGGGACTTCACCAGTGCTTAAAAGCATAGCTATCTGCAGCTTTCATTGTTATACCCAAATCCTGTCACCACCATGTGATAAGACCTTTGACTTACATATTTTCCATTAATCCCAACACTTGGAGTGGAAACCCATGTTGTTTGTCAATCTTACATGAAAATACTCAGCACCATGTTTTCCCTGTTAACCATGAGTGGTACCTTGCTCGTACCACCTATATCCTATTTTCCTTGAGGCTTCTGGAACATGAGCCTTGTGTCCTTCCTTATCCCTATCATAGTGGGTCAGTTGAGCTCGAGATCCCCCATCATAGGATCTTAGAGGCCACCTCATCCACAAATCTTTCAACCATTCCTATCCATTGAGCCTTATAAATACAAGCTCATGTCCATGGTTGAGGGGGGAGAACTATAAAGGTATTGTTATGCTGTTGGATTGACCACTTAGCCCAAGCAATTGGAGAGCATAGAGAGCAAAGTTGGAGCTTATGGGGATGAAGTGTTGGTTTTGTGGAGATGCATGTCGAAACTGTTGTCCGCCGATTACACACCAGCGGCAGAAATCTTCCGAAATCTGTCTCCTCACTTGAGAAAGTGGGAGATGTGTGACCTTGGTGGCAAGCACAGAGCTAGGTACTGTCACCTACTCCTAGCTCCTCCATCTAGGCTAACTCCTAACGAAGCCAAGGGGGGTAGTCCCTAACAAAGAGTTTTCTATGGCTCAATGTTTAAGTTAAGTTTTAAATGTTTTCAGATGTGGATGGGTGTTGTTTAGGAGTTTCTGTGATTTTAGATGATTAATATGACGAATTGAGCACAAGACAAAGCAATCCACATTGCTATCACTGGAATTAAAAGATAGACAAATATTTGAGCAATTCACAAAAATAAATAAAGCATTCATAGATATGAATTATAATCAAACATTCAATGGACAAACGGCCCAGATGATCAACAATGCTAAAATATGGAACCAGTGCCTATGGAGTAAAATTATCGAAGATACTTCGTGTTTAGAAAGATGTGAATCCCAAAAGATGCCAGTGAATGTTCGGTTTTGCAAGTGCTCTTGGTAATTTTTAAGAGTTTTTAATAGTGGTCTTGCTTTAGGGTGTCAACAAAAAGGTTTATCAAAGCCGAGAGACTCTTCTAAGTTTCCTCTGTTGAAGACATGTCGGGCCTGCCAAGTATCCTAGGCTAATATTGTCAAGTGACCAGCTAGCCGAGAATCTATGACAGCGGGAGGTTCTGACGTCTCTACTAAGAAGTACTTTGGAAGAATCCCTACAACGTCGGTGCATTGGTTACAGGGTGTTTAAGTGTTATTAGGTTACTCTTGTGGGTTTTAAAGATCCAGTGCCATTTTTGGGTACTCCGATCTAGGATCGGTTAGAGCATACTCTAGCAAGGAGAGAGGGGGGTTAATTAATCAAAGGGCCGTGAGTTGAAAATTTTATTAAGTTAATTACTTAAAACCCTCCGACAGAGAGTTCTCTTGACCTCGTCTTATGCCAGTGGTTCAAAAGAATTAGCTAATCTAGATGAAACTAATGCAAGGGTTTTGCAAACCTAAGATGCTCTCTGATAGAGAGTGCTTTTGACTTATGTTTCTGCAAGTTCAAGAGTCTTACTTATGGATGATTTGATTAAACAAACACAACAATTAATATGAAAGGTGGTTGATTAAAACTCTCTGACAGAGAGCACTCTTGATCCACCTTATGGTGAGATTCAAGAGATTTTGGTTTTTTTATGATTTAACAATTTATAGCAAGACACCAACAAGCAATGATGAATCTAGGAATTAGTGGAAATGAAGCTAAGGAACAACTAGCAATTAGTAAGAATGAAAATAAGTTTAATCAGAGAGCTAAACTAATTGCTTAAGGAAAACTGAACTAAGTAAATCATGAAAATGAACACAAGACACACTTCCCCAAAATAGGGGAAGTAGAAAAGAAAGGAGACTTGCTCCCACTCAGCCCTTTTTTATTAATCTTTTACAATGATGATGTGTTCTTTGCTTCTTGGAAGAACGGGGAAAGAAGGGGATGAAAGAGAAGGGATAGTAGTCTTTTTGTTCTTCTTGCACTCCTTGTTTGTTCATGGCCTTTGGGCTCTCCTTCACCTGTCTGCAATCTAAGAGCTCTAGACACACACTTGTATGATATTAGTTGATAAAAAATAACTTGAAATTTAATCTACAAATTTGCTACAAACACTTACCCAAACTTACCGAAAAGAAGGAAGAAAAGAGGTAGGAAAAATGCAAGGTAAGAGGGGTGAAAAAAGGGTGAAAAGAGGGGAAAAGACAAGTCAAAGAAGGCTGGAAACTAAGTGAGAAAGTGGGCTGCAAATCAGAGGAAGAGGGATGCAAATGAGGGTGAAAAATGCTGAAAGTACAGCCCAAACGATGGTTGAAGAAAAGGATGGAAAGGGGCTGCAAAAAGTGGAAACAAAGAGGCAAAAGAGGGCTGTCCAAAAGGGTAAAAATGGGGAAAAGTGGACAGTGAACAAAAGGAAGGAAAGGCTACAAATAAAAGGCCTAAAAACAAGGATGATTTTAGGGGCGAATTTTAGCTGAGTGGGCTATTTTTCCATGTTTTTCTCCCAAAAAACATTCGCTATTTCGCATTTTTTGAAGCCTTGTGTCACCCAATTTTGATGGGGTAAAATTTTTTCACCCCAAAAATTGCCAAATTATTATATAAATGATATAAAATCCTTCAAAATTAAAATATTTTTTACAAAATATCGCCAATCATTTTATAGTTGATGTTTTAAGAATTGGTAATATTCGCCAAAATTTATACACTTTTAAATAAGTATGGTTCCTTAAAATCATCCCTGCCTAAAAGGATGAAAATAAAGCACAGGACAGCCGACCGGGGAAAAGGCTAAGTGAATGAATGTTCACTTTAGCCCAAACGTGCCCTAATCCCAAGAAAATAAAGATTTTAATTTGAAAGATGAATAAAAGTAAGGAGAGAATGGTCAAACCCGTGGATATTTTTTAAAGCATTTGGATCTTGTGAAGCATACAATTACCGAAAAAGTGTACTTGACTCCAAGAGAAGAAGATGCAACTAAGCTCGAACTTTTGCTTGGTTGGATGGAAGGATCTGCAAAATAACACTCATCGACTTGCCAAACAAAGGATTAGATCATGTATTGTTCACAAATTGAAATAAAGAAGATCATGAACTATAACTGAATAAAACAATGCTCTTTTTTAAATTCTAAAAATAAATCAATAAATAGCTAAGTTGCAAACCACAAATACCTGTTCTTATGTGCTTACAGAAGCCTTCTAAAGCATAACGTCATAATATCAAATAGACAAGAAAGAAAAGCATTAAAACAACATCACCTCATCCATCAAGTGCAATCATCCTAGGAATCACACCACATGAGCCTCCAAAGCCTTAATTTTATTCCAATGGTTGCATAGAAGCAACAAGAAATTACAAAAGTTTCACCAGAGTTTCTCTACACAAAAATCCATCGAAATAGAGATAAAGGAGCCTCTATTTGTACAATGAGAGAGTGATAAAACCCTAAAACCAATCCTCAAACCCTAACCATCCTAGCCACCAAACAGAGATGCCAGACCTAAATCGGAGAACCAGGAGTGAGGGGAGGCCTCCACCCAGGCAAGGTTCCCCCACTCCAACCCTAAACACTAAAATACATCCATAGATGATCGCACAAATGTGGAAGGTTCCCTTAGGAGAGAGAGGGGCATGAATGGATGAAGGAGAAGCCCTGTTGCATGGGAAAGATGCCTGCTAGGTCTGGAAACCTACTTTGTTAGGTATGGAGGAGCCACTACTAGGTTTGGGAATCCTACTGATGGTGTAAGCTTCAGTCTTCACCTCGATCAAATTACTGGACCAATGAGTGCTCTCCATATCATTCTTTAGCTGGAGATGACATGTGTGCTAACTGATAATAAATTAATTGCTCTCTTAATGATGACTGAAGCTGAGTTATGATAACTCCAATCATCATAAGTTCTCCATGATATGTCATTTATCCTTTTATTTTACTAAATTTGGATTAATTTGGAGAGTTTTAATTTTCTTCAAAATAATCATTTTTTAATAAAAAATCATTTTTTTACTCAAAACTGACTTTTTTGAGAAGAAGGCATTATGTTTCCGATTGTTGATCTGAAAGTTGGTTCTGACTAGCTGGCTGATCAAGAATGATTTTTGGCTTAAGGTTAGAGCCTTCAATCACTGAATTTAGAGTCTGTATGACCAACTTACCACGAACGGGTTTTTTCCATTTAATTTATGGAAAAATTAACCCAAAAAACTTAGGAAAACTAATTAAAAATTAAAAAATATTTTTTTCCTCGTTCGAAAAATATTTTTTCGAAAATTTTTGATATGTCCAGATGACTTAGGACATGAACATGATCTATATAAAAAATGAATAGTATTTATAACACTCAGTTGGGCTCTAATAACCCCCCAAGGCCCAGAATTCAACATCGGGCATTCTAGCTTTGGAGGAAGCAGGAGAAAACCTCGTCAATTATACTCAACTGAAGACAAAGCATAACTGTCAGGGGCAAAAAAATCCCTGGAATACCTTATTTGAGATTCTACGTCTCAGGAGACCGAACCACTCAAAAAATACCCTAATAGCACATTTATTACAAAGCCCGCGGGGCCATGGTCAAAATTATTAAAATAAAAAAGTGGCTAGCCAATATTGGCTAGACATGCAGATGGATCAACTGATACACTGGACTCAGAATTTGAACAAGTCTGTCAACAAACGGCTCCTCAGGTAACCCAACTATGGTACAAAAAAGTTGGTAACATCTGGCTCCAACTATAGGACATGTACTTGCTTTATCTATTGATAAAAAAGAGTGCCTAAGAATCTAGGAATCTATGGTACCTGCATGTAAACAGAAGTGTCTCAGTTCCATGTATACGATAAAAATATGCCATAATGAAATACCTGAAAATAATTTTTGCTCTTTTTTTTTAAAATAAAGTACATGGAAATAAACTTTTTCTTTTTCAGCATATATAAATGGAATATAATACAGATGCTAACATACAAAAGGAAAAAATATTTTATACAACATTCTACAAAGTTATGATATATAACATATGGTATAGAAATAAAGTACATAAAATACAACAAGGATGGGTTTAGAAAAGCCCTGGGATGACCCCTTGGTCATCTTGGAGGTTGTTTCGATAGAAGGGCTTTAAGTGTTGGCCATTCATGGGCAGGTTTAAAATTTCTCTGTCCACAGTGTTAAGGAAAAAATAATTGGTGCCAGCAGTGTTGCGAATGATAAATGGGCCTTTCCAAAGGCCGTCAAATTTTCCATGCTTTCCAGGCTTCTCCCTTCTCTTATCCCACAAGAGAACATTATCTCCGATTTGGAAAGCTCTTGGCCTGACTGACTTATCAAAAGTGCCCTTCATACCTTCTTGATGTCTAAGTGACTGATAAAGGGTAGCTCTTTAGGATTCATCCAATTCTATGATCTGATTGATCCTCGACTCCATTTCTACTTGTTCTGTGCCATACTCACTTAGCATCCTGAAGATCGGAATCTGCATGCTGACCAGAAGGGTGGCTGTGAGTCCATACACTAGCTCAAAAGGTGATTTACCAGTTGAGTTCTTCTTAGTGATTCTATCCACCCACACAACATACTTAATTTTACTATCCCATGACCTCTTATTATCCCCCATAATCTTCTTGAGGATTGACATTAAATTCTTATTGGTGGACTTAGCAAGCCCATTTCCCTGTGGGTAATAATCAGAAGAGTGGGATAGGATAATGCCATACTTAAAACATAATGCATTTACTGCGTCTGAACTAAAGGCCTTGGCTTTATCGATTGTTATCTTGAGGGGAGTTCTGAATCTGGTGATGATTATTTCCTCGATGAAGTCAATAACAACCTTCTCGGTGGCGGTTTTAGTGGGTATAGCCTCTACCCACTTGGTGAAGTAATTGGTTGCTGTGAGAATCCAGCAAAAACCATTGCTGGAGTTATCCTTGAATTTTCCAATAAAATCAAGCCCCCATTGCTGAAAAGGGGCAAGGACAACAACCGGAGTAACGGGAAGAGATACCAATTTCTGCTTCCCAGTGAACATTTGGCACTCCGGGCAACACTTGACATGCTTGTGAGCATCCAAAAAAATTGTTGGCCAGTAATATTCAGCTCTCAAAATTTTGTGGGCAGTTGTATTTGCTGCATAATGGCCTCCACAAAATCCTGAGTGAAACTCTGCTAAAATTTTCTTAGAATCATGCTCGTTGATGCACCTAAGTATAATACCATCTGGGTTCCTCCAACTCAGACCCTCTTACGTGAGGAAATAGCTAGCAGTCTTAAGTCTCAAATCCCTACGCTTGTGTCCTTTGAGGTGATCAGGGCAAGTGAGATGGAGAAGAAAGAAAATGATGTCTGAATACCAATGGTTGTCAAGGTTTTGAAGGGCACGAGTCATGGTAGGCTGAGGGATGTCATTTTCTGCAATCATCTCAATGGCTTCTTCGTTCTTCTAAGTAATCATTCTTGCTAGGCCTTATCCCTTAATCAACTTAGTGGGCTTTATTTCTAGGTCATACTCCTAGATCTTGGACACCCATGTTCCCCATATTCCTAAACAATCCTTTTGATAAAGGATATCCTTAACCGCAGTGTGGGGAACATATCTAGTAACCTTGGAATACCTGATATAAGTCCTAAAGTGTTTTAATGATTTGACTAAGGCATAAGCTTGCTTCTCCATGATCGTATACTTTAGCTCAGAATTATGCAAGGCTCTACTCATGAATGCTATAGGTTGCTCAAACCCTTCAATTTTCTTTTGGAGTAACACACCTGCAATAGTGTTTTCAGAAGCAAATGAAAATATCATAAAATCCTTCATGTAATCAGGGCTGACTAAGACCAGATACTTGGTAATGGCATTCTTTATCGACTCAAAGGCTTTCCTTCCTTCAGTGGTCCACACAAACTTGGCATTTTTCTTGAGTAGGGCTTGCATAGGTTTCATTAATTCGGCCAAGTTTGAAATGAATCTTCTGATGAAATTGATATGACCATTGAAGGACTAAAGGGATTTAACATTCTTAGGGAGGGGAATCTTTTTATAGCCTCTACTCTTTTAAGATCAATTTTGACATTGTCTTTATTGATGATATGTCCTAAGATTTTTCCCTCTTCTATGCCCAACACTGACTTAGCCGGATTCAAAGAAATGCCATACTTCCTACACCACTTGAAAATATGCCTGAGATGACCAACATGGCTAGATCTTTCCTTCAAAAAAATAGTGAAATCATCTTGGTAGATGTCAATGATTTTTCCAATCAACTCCTTGAAAGCATAATCCATGGCCCTTTGGAAAGTAGCTCCTGTGTTTAAAAGGCCAAAGGGCATTCTCATATATTCAAAGGTGCCCCAAGGATTTGTGAAGGTGGTCTTATTCCTATCCTCCTCTTGAATGACTACCTAGTTATAGCCTGAAAAACCATCCAGCATCGACATCATGCTCGATCCAGTGACCCGTTGGAGGAGGGTCTCCATGTTGGAGAGGGGGTAATTGTCCTTCTGACATGCTATGTTTAGATTCCTAAAATATATACATATTCTTATGCTCCCGTTCTTCTTTCTAACTATGACTAAGTTAGAGCACCACGTTGAATGCCTCGTAGGAGCTATTATTCCTGCCGCTAGCATTTTTTCTAACTCCTTTTTAATGATCGGTGCTAACTTAGGATTTATTTGCCTAAGTTTTTGTCTGAAAGGCTTTCCTTTGTGACATTCCGGTTTTAGGGGACTAGTATGTTGAAATACATCTTCCCGATAAGCTTTGATCTCATCGTAAGTAAAGAAAAATACATCCCTATACTCCTTGACCAAGTTTATAAGGGTATTCCTTTCTTTTTCAGAAGTACCTTTTCCAATTTTTATAATTTTAGGTTCTCTTTTTGTTCCAATGTTGACTTCAATGTAATCTCCTGGTTTCATCTGCTCAACATTGCTTTTTCTTCTGTCTTGTCTGTCAAAGATGTTTCCTAAGGAAACTAGACCACGTGGGACATGATTGTTAAACTGGTCA
Source organism: Pseudotsuga menziesii (assembly GCA_001517045.1). Lineage (NCBI taxonomy): Eukaryota > Viridiplantae > Streptophyta > Pinopsida > Pinales > Pinaceae > Pseudotsuga > Pseudotsuga menziesii. The sequence continues at coordinate 474,043 of LPNX010168079.1, forward strand.
CCTTCTCCATAATACTCTTTGTTTTCTTCATGATCATTAGCTTTATAGTTAAGGAATTCATTGACATTATGAATGAATCTAAAAAAAATTTCATCATCTTTGAAGACCTGCCAATGTTCAACATTGTCAGGAACAGAAGGTCTGAAGTTAATCTCTAAAGGACAATTCCCCTCTAACATCTCATCCGATGGTTGAAGAGTTGACACTGAAACTGCAAGTCTATCTGAGGCACTATTCTGATCTCTAAGGACTGCTTCTATGTTAAGGGCATTAAAGAATTCCATTGTATCCCAGATTGCATTTCTGTATTTTTTAATTCTTTGACACTTACATGCAAACTGACCCTTAACTTGTTGGACAATTAAATTAGAGTCCCCTTTAATATCAAGCAACTTAATCCCCATGTCCTTAGCAATCTCAATGCCCAGTAGAAGTGTCTCATACTCTGCCACATTATTAATTGCTTTAAACTCCTATCTGAAGGAAAAATTGAAAACCTTACCCTCTAGTGAAACAATGACAACACCAACCCCCTTGCCTGTTTTAGAGTAAGCACCATCAAAATTCATTCTCCACAACTCACTAAGTTTTTCGGTCTTCATACCTTCTTGGATGGGTTCCAATAAGGTGGATTTGATTTGATAGGAGCCATTCTCATCAGTGTGGTAAGCATATTCATTTAAAGGTCTTTGAGGGTTTTCAACATGGTTCTTTTTTTACTTTTTAGAATACAACTTAACAAGTGAAAACTCTGACGCTGGAACGGTAGCATAGGTCCAATCCATTTGGATTGATCCTCCTAAAATGGCACCCCATTTCCTAGAGAGAAACATACCCCATTTGTATGGAACATCAATAACCGAGATGTCCATTGTGATATGGATATCTAGATACTTGGCCAATCTGACTAGTTGGCTCTCAATCATTCCTTCAACCTTGATCAGTCTAGAGTCCATGGCACACATGTTCTGGTAAGGTCTCGTGGTCCTTAGGTCAAGTTATTGCATGAATTTTTTGGTCATGATGCTGATCCTGAGTCTAACATACAATTATGTAGAAGAAGATCATCCATCATCAATGATACGTAGAAAGGGGGATGATATTCTTTTCTTGGGTCCCTATTATGTAGAACTATAGGAGGATCAGCAAAGACATTATTCGAAGTCCGCTCCACGGTATCGGAAAAAGTGACTTTCTTAGGGGTAATAAGTTTTAAAGGACTTGAAGAACTTTCTTCAGCTTGAGGATCAACATTACTCTAAGGCTCTAAGATTTTCAAAAGTTTCTCTCTTTGGCCAGGGATTTTGTATAATTCAAGGACCGGAACATGGAATTTTGTATTCGCTAACCAATTACCTAAGTCAAAAATTAAATCAAAAATTTCTTTTGTTTCAACTTCTTTGGGAGGATTACGAGTTGTTACCTTGGGAATATTTTGTGCAGAAGACCCCTTTCTTTAATAAGTTATCCCTTTGAAGTTCTAGGTATTGTTGATCTGCTTGGCTGAAGGCATCTCACCATAGTACCGAGTCAGGTTGTCAACTTTCTTTGCATAACAATTGGCCTTTGGCAAATTTCCTATGGGGATGTTTGGAATGTCATCTATGTTATTGATAAAGTCAAGCTTGCCTATTGACGTATTCAGACCACAACCTTCAGGGTGACCATGCTCCTGAACATAGCATGCATAGTGGCAGCCAGATTCCTCATGGAAATCTCTGCATGCTCTACAAAATGGTTTATACTGCTCAACCATGTTAGCGGCCTCTGCTCATGGTTGGGAGGCTTTCTTTGCCAAGTTGTCTTGGCAGGAAAGGTTCTAGGAGTGGAGTGAGTTTGAGTTCTTTCCATTGTGATCACCCTATTTTGAATTTCTTTTAACTGTGCTAAGTGTTTCTGCTCTGCCTCCTCCATATTTTTCTTCATCTCCATCATTTTTTTTTCATAGGCATCCTTCATAGCTGATAAAGGATCCTTTTATTTTGGTTCACTGATTTTCAACGGAGTTGAAGACCTTGAATAACCAGGGAGGTTAGATTCACTAGATGACTACATGTTTAGATCAATCTTGATTGCCATCTCCTGAGCCTGGAGCAAGTTAGTAGGCTCCTTGTCTCTGATCTGGTACTGCATTTTTCCACTAAGTGCCTCAATGTAATAGACCAGGATGGTTGGTTTAGTTGGGGCATACTCAGTAGGGATGGCATTTGATAATTTCGTGAACCTAGTATTGAAATCGTCCATTGTTTCTATGTCTTTCTTCTTTATGTTGGTTAAGGACGCAAGTTGATACCGAGGTTCTTTATTTTCACTGAACTTGTTGGTGAAAGAAGTTTTGAAAGCTGCTAGACTATTAAAGGAATTGTCTGGTAAATTGCTATACCAGTTGCCCACCTTTCCATCCAGAGATACAACAAATAACTTCATATACACATCATCATGTTGGCTGACCGGATCATTGACATAAGCATTGATACACCTAGAAATGTTCCCGAGGTGCATGGTGGAGGTAATGGCATCAGTGCCTATATACATTGGGAGCTTCTCGACAGCTTTGTCTGGAAGACGGTGGGGTTGACCTGCTATCTGAGAAAAGTCAAGATGAGTAAAATACTCTCCCATTATGTTAGAAACAATGGTATTAGTGTTTTCAAGAAATAAATTGTGGATGTCTAAAATAGACTCAGATCTAAGTTTTGCAAGGATCCTATGAGAAGATAGTTTGTTTAATATCCTCCTTAAGACCTTTTCGGGGTCAGGGATGAAATCGACCAAACCTATAGAGTTTCTTCTAGTAGAATACCCTGAGGTGTTAACTAACAGTGGAGTTCCTAGGTGGACTTAAGTCTAATTTTGGAGAGTGATTGGACTAAAAATATACCAAAAAAGGGAAAAAAGGTAAAAACTAAAAGAAACAAAGGTCGTTAAGGAACAAAAAGATTTGTCCCCGGTAACGGCGCCAAAAGATGTTGTCCGCCGATTGCACACTAGCAACAGAAATATTTTGAAAGATTTCTCCTCACTTGAGAAAGTGGGAGATGTGTGACCTTGGGGGAAAGCACAGAGCTAGGTACTGTCACCTACTCCTAGCTCCTCCATCTAGGCTAACTCCTAACGAAGCCAAGGGGGGTAGTCCCTAACAAAGAGTTTTCTATGGCTCAATGTTTAAGTTAAGTTTTAAATGTTTTCAGATGCGGATGGGTGTTGTTTAGGAGTTTCTGTGATTTTAGATGATTAATATGATGAATTGAGCATAAGACAAAGAAATCCTTGTTGCTATCACTGGAATTAAAAGATAGACAAATATTTGAGAAATTCACGAAAATAAATAAAGCATTTATAGATATGACTTATAATCAAACATTCAATGGAAAAATGGCCCAGATTATCAACAATGCTAAAAGATGGAACCAATGCCTATGGAGTAAAATTATCGAAGATGCTTTGTGTTTAGAAAGATGTGAATCCCAAAAGATGCTAGTGAATGTTAGGTTTTGTAAGTGCTCTTGGTAATTTTTAAGAGTTTTTAATAGTGGTATTGCTTTAGGGTGTCAACAAAAAGGTTTATCAAATATGGGAGAATCTTCTAAGTTCCCTCCGTTGAATACATGTCGGGCCGGCCCAGTATCCCAGGCTGATATTGTCAAGTGACCAGCTAGCCGAGAATCTATGACAGTGGGAGGTTCTGATGCCTCTACTAGGAAGTACTTTGGAAGAATCCCTACAAATTTGGTGCATTAGTTACAGGGTGTTTAAGTGTTATTAGGTTACTCTTGCGGGGTTTAAAGATCTAGTGCGGTTTTTGGGTACTCCGATCTAGGATCGATCAGAGCATACTCCGGCAAGGAGGGAGGGGGGTTAGTTAATTAAAGCAGCATGAGTTGCAAATTTTATTAAGTTAATTACTTAAAAACCTCCAACAGAGAGTTCTCTTGACCTTGTCTTATAACAGTGGTTCAAAAGACTTCGCTAATCTAAAAGAAACTAATGCAAGGGTTGTGAAAACCTAATATGCTCTCCGATAGAGAGAGCTCTTGAATTGTGTTTCTGCAAGTTCAAGAGTCTTACTTATGGATGATTTGATTAAACAAACACAACAATTAATATGAAAGGTGGTTGATTAAAACTCTCCGACAGAGAGCACTGTTGATTCACCTTATGGTGAGATTCAAGAGATTTTGGTTCTTTTTATGATTTAACAATTTATAACAAGACACCAACAAGCAATGATGAATCTAGAAATTAGTGGAAATGAAGCTAAGGAACAACTAGAAATTAGTAAGAATGAAACTAAGTTTAATCAGAGAGCTAAACTAATTGCTTAAGGAAAACTGAACTAAGTAAATCATGAAAATGAACACAAGACACACTTCCCCAAAATAGGGGAAGTAGAAAAGAAAGGAGACTTGCTCCCACTCAGCCCTTTTTTATTAATATTTTACAATGATTATGTGTTCTTTGCTTCTTGGAAGAACGGGGAAAAAAGGGGATGAAAGAGAAGGGATAGTAGTCTTTTTGTTCTTCTTGCACTCCTTGTTTGTTCATGGCCTTTGGGCTCTCCTTCACCTGTTTGAAATCTAAGAGGTATATACACACACTTGTTATGATATTAGTTGATAAAAAATAACTTGAAATTTAATCTACAAACTTGCTAAAAACACTTACCCAAACTTACCGAAAAGAAGGAAGAAAAGAGGCAGGAAAAAGGCAAGGTAAGAGGGGTGAAAAAAGGGTGAAAAGAGGGGAAAAGACAAGTCAAAGAAGGATGGAAACTAAGTGAGAAAGAGGGAATTAAATCAGAGAAAGAGGGATGCAAATGAGGGTGAAAAAGGATGAAAGTACATCACAAAAGATGGTTGAAGAAAAGGATGGAAAGGGGCTGCAAAAAGTGGAAACAAAGAGGCAAAAGAGGGCTATCCAAAAGGGTAAAAATGGGGAAAGTGGACAGTGAACAAAAGGAAGGAAAGGCTGCAAATAAAAGGCCTAAAAGGCTGAAAATAAATCACAGGGCAGCCGACTGGGGAAAAGGCTAAGTGAATGAATGTTCACTTTAACCCAAACGTGCCCTAATCCCAAGAAAATAAATATTTTTAATTTGAAAGATGAATAAAAGTAAGGAGAGAATGGTTAAACCTATGGATCTTTTTTAAAGCATTTGGATCTCGTGAAGCATGCAATTACTAGAAAAGTGTACTTGACTCCAAGAGAAGAAGATGCAGTTGAGCTCAAGCTTCTGCTTGGTTGGATGGAAGGATCTGCAAAATAACACTCATAGAATTTCCAAACAAAGGATTAGATCATGTATTGTTCACAAATTGAAATAAAGAAGAGCATGAACTATAACTAAATAAAACAATGATCTTTTTTAAATTATAAAAGTAAATCAATGAACAGCTAACTTGCAAACCGCAAATACCTATTCTTATGTGCTTACAAAATACTTCTAAAGCATAACTTCATAATCTCAAATAGACAAGAAAGAAAAGCATTAAAACAACATCACCTCATCCATCAAGTGCAATCATCGAAAGAATCACACCACATGAGCCTCCAAAGCCTTAATTTTATTCCAATGGTTGCATAGAAGCAACAAACAATTACAAAATTTTCACCAAAGTTTCTCTACATGAAAATCCATCCGAATAGAGCTAAAGAATCCTCTATTTGTACAATGAGAGAGTGCTAAAACCCTAAAACCAATCCTCAAACCCTAACCATCTTGGCCACCAAACAAAGATGCCAGACCTAAATTGGAGAACCGGGAGTGAGGGGAGGCATCCACCCAGGAAAGGAACCCCCACTCCAACCCTAAACACTGAAATCCATCCATAGATGATCCCACATGTATGGAAGGTGCCCTCAGGAGAGAGAGGGGTGTGAATGGATGAAGGAGATGCCCTGCTGCATAGGAAAGATGCCTGCTAGGTATGAAAACCTACTTTGTTAGGTCTAGAGGAGCCACTACTAGGTTTGGGAAGCCTACTTATGGTGTAAGATTCAGTATTCACCTCGATCAAATCACCAGACCAATGAGTGCTCTCCATCTCATTGTTTAGCTGGAGATGACATGTCTGCTAACTGATAATAAATTAATTCCTCTCTTAATGATGACTGAAGCTGAGTTATGATAAATTAAATCATCATAAGTGTTCCATGAGATGTCATTTAGCCTTTTATTTTAATGAATTTGGATTAAATTGGAGAGTTTTAATTTTCTCCAAAATAATCATTTTTTAATAAAAATTCATTTTTTTACTCAAAACTAACTTTTTTGAGAAAAAAGGCATTATGCATCCGATTGTTGATCTAAAATTTGGTTCTGACTAGCTGGCTGATCAACAATGATTTTTGGCTTAAGGTTAGAGCCTTCAATCACTGAGTTCAGAGTCCAGATGACTGACTTACACAGGTTTTTTCCATTTAATTTATTGAAAAATTAACCCAAAAAACTTAGGAAAAGTAATTAAAAAATAAATTTTTCCCCCGTTCAAAAAAGATTTTATCAATTTTTTTTATATGTCCAGATGACTTAGGACATGGCCATGATCTATATAAAAAATGTCTAGTAGGTTTATAACACTTAGTTGGGCTCTAATAACCCCCCAAGGCCCAGAATTCAACATCAGGCATTCCAGCTTTGGAGGAAGCGGGAGAAAACCTCGTCAATTATACTCGATTGAAGGCAAAGCATAATTGTTAGGGGAAAAAAACTCCCTGGAATAATTTATTTGATATTCTACATCTTAGGAGACCGAACCACTCAAAAAATACCCTACTAGGACATTTATTACAAACCCCGTGGGGCCATGGTCAAAATTATTAAAATAAAAAAGTGGCTAGCCAATATTGGCTAGACATGCAGACAGATCAACTGATAAACTAGAATCGGACTTCGAACAAGTATGTCAACCGGTGGCTCCCCAAGTAACCCAACTATGGTACAAAAAAGTTGGTAACATACACTAAGGCTTAATGTGTTGTAAACTTCTCCATACATCTTAATGCAAAGTTGATTTCCGTCCCACATTACTGTTGTTTTGATTTCGCATGTACATGTTGTTAGATTCCTTAGTCACTAAAATGGATAAGTAGATGATGTTCTGGTAGCTTTGATGTGTTTGCATGTTTGATCTAGTTGTAGGTACACAGGTTCACTATCGAAGCAGCATTCCAGGTGTCTACAGACTACAATATCTAGGGAGGATCTTCATCCTTTATCGTTCACTCATTTGTTCTGGATCTGAACCATTCAGACCAGAGGAACAACTTTTGTCCGCAGAAGGTGAAATATTCATGCTTACAAATCTGGCGACTCCACTAGGGAATAGATATATGTATCAGTTGATCTGATCTTCCTCAGTTCTTCAACTCTTGTCTGAATCCAGGCTCCATCTCCAACTCTCTTCAGTCAGATCTGCTATCTGACTCAGTGTATTTTGGTTTGAAACTTCCAGATATGTCTAGATCTGAATTATTTCGACCTTTTATGCTTTTTTTATTCTCAATCTATCAGTTTTTTCCTTGATTTGATATTTTCATGACTTGATCTGTCGTTCTCCTTTGTGTTTTGGATTTATACAGGGAACCGCTTTTATGCAGTTGGAGAGAAGTGGTGCCACTTCCTGAACCTGGTTAGCAGCACGCGATGCCACCGTCTGAGTCCTGTTGGTGAGAAGCGGTGCTGGTCCAGAATTGCTCTGTCAAAACCCCTATAGCGCGGTGTTAGGTAGGCCTTATTCCAAGACCATTTTTTCTCATTTTTGCAAAAATATTTGAGTTGATTTGCTTTCAACCCTACATTGTTAGGCTTGTGTGTTGGAATATGATGCTTGTGGTTTGACATTTTATGGTTAATGACTGGTTTGATTGGAAAATTCAAAATCTAGATTAGGCTTATTGATTGTTCATTCACTTCTGTGCCTGCTGGTTGTGATTGTGAAAGGAATTCTTGTTTTTTGAAAAGCTTAGGGTGTTAGTAATATCTCTTTTTATTTTTGTTATATAGAATGAAAGAAAAACATTCGATTAGCATCTTGGTTTCATTTTTTGTTTTCATAGAGAACTTATTTTTACTCCTTTAAAAAAGATTTTTTTTTACTGAGATTAGGTTATCGTCATTGAGCATTAGACATTGGATCTCTGATTGGCCTTACAAGCTTTCATGCTCTTTATGTTATTTTGTCTCTTATGCATTTAGTTCTATCTCATCAAATTAAAAATATGGTAGTTTTAAGTTAGATTTATCTATGTTTTAATAAAAATTGAAAAATAGAATGCATATGCATGTAGTGTGCTTCTTGTTTTTCTTTTAGGAAAAAAGACTCTTCCCCTTCTTATTGCTTTCAGAAAAGAGAAATCAGTTTGGAAAGTGTTGCTTGTCTTTGATTTTATGTTGAAGATTGTTGTTTGGAAATATTTTTGGTTTTGAAACAAAAGAAAATACTCTCTTTCCCTCCCGTAGGTAGGCATACCGAACAGTAAAGTGAAATATTTGCATACGCATATTGCATGGTTATACTTTTTCTGTCAAAACTCCATGCATTCACCTAACCATCCACTTTAAAATTAACGGTAGTTATAGGTTAAAATTTACATAGCAATTTGAGTGATAGGTTAGAGACGTGTTCGGGCATCGTTAAGCATAGGAGCTATCATTATTTGTCCACATTACATCTCGGGACTCGTGTGGCTCTTCCACATACCATCGGTATATTGAACGGCCTTTCACGTACCCTTGAGGTATATAGAAAGGTACTTCACGTACTCGATTGTATATCGGAAGGCCCCTTGTGTATAGTATGCATTAGATAGCACTACTAATAATTCGATCTACCACATACCTTGAGTATATCGGGAGACCCCACTAGGATACCTTATCCATTTGAGAAAAGCCCTTTGGCCGTCTTGCTTGGAGCCATACACTGAAAATAGAATTCGGGGAGATTACTACGCACGTACCCTAGATGCATATCGTGAGTGGAACCTTCTTGTCAATACTGGTGAGAGACTTGACTATCTGAACTCCTCCTATCATTTTAAGTTTGCTTATTTTACCAATAGCTTGAGTAGGGAAATTTTTGTTTGTTGTGTTTTCTAGTTTTTTCAGACCCTTGGTTAGATAGGAACTATACAAACTGGCCGAGTTAGGACAGTCCAGAAGAGTACGGGGCTTGCCACTTGATTTTATTCCTAGTTCAAGAGAAAATCCAAATGGAAGCTATCGACCAAGGACCTGCTACCACCTCCCAAGTGGGAGATAATGTGGGTGCAGCAAGTGGAGATCCATATTCTTCACACTCGCCTCCCTTGGTCCAACAACCTTCTCAGGGAAATACCTCATTCCATTCTCCCATAGAAGGTCATGTTGATGATACTACCCGTCCATATTATGGTCCCAATGCTCCATTCTGGGATACCTCTATATGACAGGCCATTGCCTCATTTGGCACCCATTTAAACTTTTCTGAAGAAATTTCTCTAGATGAAGAAGAACGTAGACAATACCAGGAAGCCATTCTCCATGCACAGGAGATTGAGAAGAAAATAGATGATATATTGGGCACACCACCACCACGTTCCATAGCTGTGCTTGTGGGATATCGTTCACTTGCCGATTCTATGAGACCCATTGAACCGATTATAGATCACACAGTGACTCCACACAACCCAAGACAAATTTCCAACCCCACCACCTCCTATGTTACGTCTGTTCCTAATCCTCCCAGGTTTTTCACACCTAGAGCTCAACCTTCAATTCTTGTTTTGTCATTACCTTCTAGTACCCCTGACACGACCTACATTATCTGGCACCGAAATTATACCTAGTCAAGGACAAACCTCTAATATAGAACAATCTACAGTTTATGTCCCTCCCACCGATACTAATATGGATAATACCCCATCTAGTTTAGGTCAACCCTTGCGGGCACAATCTGTAACCACTCAATCCTATGGAGGTTATGGTTATACTGTAACTATAGGTAATATTAATTATCCATCCAACCCTACAGGGATTCTGTACACAGGAATTCCATACCCTAGTAATAATTTTATGCCATGGGGGTAGCCTAATTGGTCTTACATGCTAACTATGGGAGGGATACCTATCCATACTATGAGAGGTGCCAGAGGACCGCTTTATGGAGGTCCTCCCCTTGGGGGGCTTGGTGGGCCTAATGGTCTTGGGGGGCCTGGTGGCTCCCCTTCTAATGACCCTAGAGGGTCTGGTGGCCCTCCCCCTAGTGGTTCTGGTGGCTCTAGAGGTTTACCTATTGGAGGTCCTGGAGGGTCTAGTGGTCCACCTCCTACTGGTCTTGGTGGTCCTAATGGACGTAGTGGCCCCAGAGGCCCTGGTGGCCCTAATGGTCCTAATCCCAGAAATCAACCCCCCATGGGCATATTTCCCAGTAGTTCTTCCTCGCAACAACATGTCTTTCAGTCTACTTACGGTCCTACTAGTACATATATGCCATATCAATATTACCAGTATGTGTAACCTAACTGTCAGTTACCTTTCCTAGCAACTTTGGACTTGCCTGACTTGTCTAAGTTGATTAATGACCCCATTCGACACACTCCCTCATGGCCTCCCATTCTGGTAAAGTTATCATCGGACATTCCAAAGTTCGATGGGAAGCAGGGAGACGATCCGAAAAACCATGTCATGACATTCTATCTATGTTGTTCTTCAAACTCCTTCATGGATGATCCAGTTCGGTTACGACTCTTTCAGCCAACTTTGACCGGTACAGCCATGAAGTGGTACATTGAACTTCCACAACATTCGTTTGTGGATTTTGGCTCCTTGGCAATCGTGTTTCTTACACACTTTCAGCTCCCTATCCGTTATGAAACGTACTGATCTCTTAACTTCTCTACAACAGAACACCTCCACCCACATATCTGATCATATCCATGAGTGGAGAAGGCGGAGAAGGCTTATTAAGGCCCCTATTTTCGATCAGTTATTAGTTGATTGGTTTACCAAATCCTTGTTGCCTCCAATTTCCCAAGATGTGGCCATGGGTGGTGTCGTTACTGAATAGCAAGCCATTAGTCGAGCCCAGTATCTAGACTTGGTCTATTCCCAGTATGGAACTCTTTGTGACTTTATTCCTCAAGCTCCTCGCCTGAGAACCGAGCCCACAAAGCCACCAACAAAAATAATTGTTGATGGGATTGTTGGTTCAATCCAGTCCTTTTCAGTAGTGAAACCTGCCAAGCAACCCTAGACTGCCACCCCTACTCCTTCGACTCCTAAGGTTTCCGCTGAGGTCAATTCTATTCAAAGTACTCAAACCTCAGGTAATAATAAAAAGAAAGGTAAAAATAAGAATAATAAACCTGAAAACCAACAAGAGAATCCAAGACCAACCAACAATGATAACGATAAAGGGAAGAGAAAAGAAAAATATCCATGTCTGCTATGCGGAGGTGACCATTTCACAAAAGAGTGTCCCTGTTGGGACGAAATATCCCAATTTTTGAAATCAAGTCTCGCACCAACAATTCTCACAGATCCTTTTCCCTCTCAACAACAACGGATAGACCACATGTCTAATCAGGGTAACTCTAGTTCATTAAAGGAAATTCGTATGATGTCCTTAGATACCATTAGTATACAAACTCATAGTCAGAATTATGACAAACCCGTAGATAAGAAAGAAGACCATTCTTCTTCAGGGAAAGCTCCCTCTGTTGGTTCTCCGGAATCCTCGTCTACTGTCCCCCTAACCATCGAGAAGCTTACTCTCACCATGATTTTGCATCCACCCAAGAGTACTCTTAGGAAGGCTATAATTAACCCTAATTCTCAGGATGCTCAATTTTATAATGTAGTTGAAGATATCACTCAGGAACCTTGTGCAATGTCTACCTTAGAAGTACTCCAAAGTTGTCCTATACAATGCAAAAACCTGTTAATAGAATTAGGAGCTTTAGACCCAGATAATACTGATTTGATTCATTTCAATATTGAGAACTATAATTCTAGGCTACCTCATAAACTCGATTTTCAAATCATTATGAAAGTAGTTGGAAAGAAGGCTTTTAGAACGATACTAGATGAAGGAGCTTCGACCTCAGTTTTGTCTCTATCCCATTGGAAAGCTCTCGGCTCTCCCGAGCTTGTAACATAACCTATGACTTTGAAAGCCTTTGATGGATGAGGTTTCCAGCCCCATGGTCTCATATCAACTCTCACAATCAAGCTTGGGGGAAAAACTATTTCTATTCAAGTAGAAGTGGTAGATTCCCTGTTAGATTACAACCTCCTTCTAGGAAGAAATTGGTTTTATGCCATGACGACTGTCGCTTCGACAGAATTCCAAACAATCCAATTTCTACATCTAGGGAGAATTGTTACCATTGACCAGCTTGATTTCTGGACGTTGGATGTTACTACCTCTATGGCTAATAACATCCCCATGTTTGGCCAATCCCCTCATCCTTACTAGTCAATTGGGGTAGGCATGTTGAAGGATTCATCCCTTATGGGGATTTTTCCATCCACTCCTCCTAACATGGATACTGCGATAGTCCATATGATTGCATCATTTGACCATGAGCCTAAGGGAAAACAAATTATTGAGTCCACCTCATTGATTTCACTCGAAGTAATGTATGACACCATTCAAACCCTATCCAATGATCACACCGATGTCCCTCATCTAGTGGCTTCGGATCCTTACCATTTACCTTATTAGTTCGAACNTTGATTTCACATGAAGTAATGTATGACACCATTCAAACCCTATCCAATGATCACACCGATGTCCCTCATCTAGTGGCTTCGGATCCTTACCATTTACCTTTGAGTCCACCTCATTGATTTCACACGAAGTAATGTATGACACCATTCAAACCCTATCCAATGATCACACCGATGTCCCTCATCTAGTGGCTTCGGATCCTTACCATTTACCTTATTAGTTCGAACCATCTCTTCCTATTCTAGATTATCTCTCTGAGACTTTTCCTTCCGATGAGTCCATTATGGAGAACATGAGTACATATGAGTCCATTTGGGAGGATCACCATCATAGATCCATGTTCCTCCCCAACACCAGTTTGGTTAACCATGATTATGCATACATGTTTCCTACTGATATTGTCAACTTACCCCAAAGTCCCATATTGTTGGAAGACACAAATTCTGAAGGAAACCTTTGCAACATTACTTATTAACCATGATTATGCATACATGTTTCCTACTGATATTGTCAACTTACCCCAAAGTCCCATATTGTTGGAAGACACAAATTCTGAAGGAAACCTTTGCAACATTACTTAGATGAATACAATTGACATATCAACCAAGCCTGGTACCATCGAGCATGTTCATGTTGGGCAGAACTACTCAACAGATGAATCTAAAGCATATAAGGCACTTTTCAAGGAATTTCGTGATATTTTTGCCTAGTCCTATGAAGAAATGTTAGGGATT